>VZRH01002939.1:93576-131245 GCA_013397555.1 Urocynchramus pylzowi
TTTTTTACAAATGGCAGAAAAAACTGAGGATTGTGGCTTCTGAATAGAAAGAGGCAAGTATCAACATCTCAAAATTGGGCATTTAGATCTGAGAGCATGAAAGGATTTCAGTTACCCTTTCATGGATGTGATTCATGTAATAGATATATATATATAATTAAATAAATACTTCAGTGAAAATAATACAGCCATGATATACTGCAGTCTAAAGAGAACTGCTCCAGGGAGCAGCTGACTCAACAGCTCACTGTTTCAGCACCTCACCTTCTTTCATCATTTTGAATGTGAAATCCTTTTCCTTAAGGCTTCAGTTCCATTGTAACCAAAAAGAAAGCTTTTTATATTTTTCCTGGTTTATTTTTCTTTGGTCGTGTAAGTGTAATTGGCTCCCTAGCAAAAGGAATGGGTGCAACTAAGAGCAGATGGAACATGAGGGTATGACCTCCTCATTCTGATAACAATAGGTTGCTGGATTTGTTTGCCATAAATAGAGTTTAAATCTGCAAATCCAACATTTGTATTTCCCCTGCCAATTTTCAAAGGCAGAGTGTAAAATCTTTACAACATTTTGGGGGCTAAATATTATTGTTTGAGAGGAAATAATTGCAAGGAAAAATGTCTACTTCATCTCTTGTTCTCCACTTTTACTTTAAAAAATACTCTGAAAATATATAACAAAAAAGAAAAAAAAAAAGTAATAGAACAGGAGATCACAGTGTTATTCTCTTTATTGTAGCTGTTCACAACTTTTGATCATGCTTCAAACACCAGTTAGCATGAAGTGAAATACCAATGATCAGATGTTCAATGACCCAATTGATGTATTAGCAAAGTCCAATTTCAAGTGTGCCAGCTTGAACATGGTGCATTTTCAAGATGCCAGGCATGCACAAGTCCATTACTGGACTAGAAGGGCTACCCTGTTGTACCTGTGTAAGAGCATAAAGGTATAAACCCAACTCACATCATGGGGTCACAGGCTACTGTCATCAGGAGCACAGTGTGAAGATGCACACAGTGTCAGTTCCAGTCATTACTGCAACTTTAGTCTAGTTCAATTTTAGTCTACTTCATAAGGCAGAAAATGTTTAAAATAAAGATACACAGTGAAAGAACTAGTAGAAGTAGATATGTTAGCTAGCTCCTGAGATGGAATCTTTACTTTTGTATGATGGCTCTCGTGCTTTTTTTGCACGAAATTGCAAAAAATTTGCAATTTTTTGAAATTGCAGTTTCTTTAAAAATTCTGTGGGGTTTCCAGTCACAAAACACCTTATTTATAACTGTTCTGTAGAAACAGGCATGGTTGAAAATGAGCTGCACTTGTTGAAACTGTCTTTGTTTCTCTATAAAAATAGGGAATACAAGACTCATCATATCAATGATCTATACTGTTCATTACAAACATACAGAAGAAGATTAAATGACCTCTAAAATAAAATAATCTTTCTTAATTTCAAAGGATTTACTGAACTTAATTCCTGAACAAGTATAGAAAAGAATGTGAAATTGCAGTTTTTATCATTATATAGTTGCATAATAGTAAAGTGAAATAGAATGTGCTGTCTGAATTAGATGGCCCACTGTTGGATGATATGCACATACTGTGTAAGTATTCAAACATATATCCACATGCAATTTTTTTTTTAATTTTTCAAAATATTGCATATCATAAGGTATTTAAAAAATTCAAGTAGAAAAAATTCTTCCTATTGTAAATAAAATAACAGAAGAAATATTTTCTTTCTCCTAAGCATATAATTTATCATATTTAATCCTTTATCTGGAAATAATATTACATCTTTATAGACTAGATTTATATCTGAAAATCCAATGAATTTTAGACCATAGATAACATTTCTAACTGAGGTATCAATGGAATAAGACATACAGTTTTTAATGCTATTTTTAAGAATTCTATTCAGAAAGCACAGAATCATTGAATGGCTAAGGTTGAGAAGTCATCTAGTCTCTGGAGGTCATCTAGTCAAACTGTACCACCTGAACAGGGCAACATGTCCAGAACTGTGTCCTGGTGGCTTTTGAATATCTCCATGGCCCAAGATCCCACCATTTCTCTGGATGACCTGTGATAAGTCACCCTCATAGTTAAAAACTGTTTCCTGATGTTCAGTGTTGTAATGTTGTGTTTCAGTTTGTGCCCAGTATCTCTGGTCCTGACTGGACACTACTTTAAAGAAGCTGTCTTTGTCTTTGCAGTTTGTAAGCATGAATAAGATCCCCCTGAGCCTTCTCCTTGTCACCTTCTGTTGGACTCTCTCCAGTACATACATATTTCTCTTGTACTAGGGGGTCCTGTCGTGGTGTGGCATCACCAGTGCTGAGCAGATGTGAGGAAAATGATGTAAGGATACTCATGTCAGCTAGCTGGGAAAGGAGAGAAACTGCAAGAGATGTCTCAAATTTCTATCATTTTTAGAAGGGCTTAGAAAGACCTGAGTCACTCACTAGTGGACAGAAAATTAATGGGGGCAATGAACATGCTGACCTTTTACTACCTGAATTGGTTTAGGCACAAGGGAACTCTTGAAAGAAGTGAGAAAAGTGTTCAAACCAAGTAAAAAACCTTTCTTATATCATGTGCTCCGACCTTTTATTGCAAAGAAGACAAAAATTGTTCTCAACTTTTCCACTAAGGAAATAATTTTGATATATGGAAATAGCATCTTTTGTCATAACCTTCTTGTTCCACTTCTGAGAACAACTTTCCTTCCTGTGTGATTTGAAAGCTTTATGATGAAAGTGAATGTGAACTACTCTATAAAACATGATTGGTTGTACATACCATGGAGAGGACAGTAATTTTCTGTGGGCAACTTCCCCTAGAACCAAAAATAAATGCCCTGCCAGAATAAAGATAAAAGCTTGTGTGGTGGCTGTATGTATGAACACAAGCATCTGTGACACCCAGGTGTAGAAACTCCCTCTGCAAGAATTTAGCAAACAAAAGCATGAGAATCTGCTCTGCATGCTTGTCAACATCACACTGCCCCTTCCAGCAAATTTCTGATCTGCAGACTGGGCCATAGCACTGCAACTCTTTCCAATCAAGGAAGAGCCACTCCAGGGAATATCTGAAGCCACAATCTTTACTATTACTGCTGTTATCACTACCTTTACTACAGCTGCTGCTGCTTCTACTGCTACTACTACTACTACTACTACTACTACTACTACTACTACTACTACTACTACTGCTACTATTTTTATAGCTACTGCATTTTCTTCACTCTAAAGGTAAAAAGTACCTTGGTTTTATAGTATTGCCTCATCTGAAAATGTGTCCTATTAGACCTCTGTAAGGAAATTTATCTCTGTTTATGTGTATCCTCATTCCAGGAGGAATTGCATTGGGTTTGTCTCCAGTTGTAAGAGTAGCAATGGCTCTTTTCTGAAACTCTATAGTTTTTCTTTCTGGGCCTCTCTTCATCTGTTTAAGGGAATTGTTAATATATTCCTGATTCACAAGAATCATGTTAGGAAAAAAATAATAATTGGTCTTATGAAAACAGGGTTTCATATTCAATAAGGGAAAAAAAAAATCAGAGAATTATAATGACATGCCCTTTTTTTTTTTTTTAGTAATTAATATGTAAATTAATAGGGCATATATTTTGCTTGGAATATGGATTTTGAAAAATAGCAAATATTTTTTTNGCCCTTTTTTTTTTTTTAGTAATTAATCTGTAAATTAATAGGGCATATATTTTGCTTGGAATATGGATTTTGAAAAATAGCAAATATTTTTTTAGAGAAACATCATCATCACAGATTAATATTTTTATAAAGCATAAGAAAGACAAAAGCAGCCAAATACATAAACAATAGCGAATGTTTTAAATCCAAGTGGAATATGATATTCCTTGACACTAATATGGAAGTGCTAGCACCATTCCCACAGCATGGGAAAACTGTTTGTTTATTTCCATTTTGTATTTCCCCAAGGACATTTTGCTCCACCAGTATAATTAGGATGACATTTGGAGCTGCTGTATTTCAATACAAGAGCAAGAGACACTGTGCAGCTTGACAAGAGATTATGATGTCAAGTCAATTGCTGCAGCAATATCAATATTTATTCCCTCGTTCCTTGTGTCTTGTTTTATTTTTGTTCCTCTTTTTCTATTAGGCATAAAATAATATCTAAACCTATCCTATTGTGCAGGACATTTGTTTTTGTTCTAGACATTCTTTTCTTTTCCCTAGTTAATTTTAATCTTAAATCCTCTCCTTTCTCAGGTAAATAGTAGTTAACTCTTTCAGTAGTGCAATTTCTTTCATGGAATGAATTCTCAATTGATCTAATACAACATTCCAAATAAGTTCTGTATCTTATTTCATCAGAGAGTGATCTCAGAAATATATTGTGTTTTGAGTTTTAATTGCTTCACTACTGATGAATACATATCAAATGTATGTATTCATTGTATTCACCAGTAGTGAAGCAATCAAAACTAAAAAAAAAGTGTCATTATTTTACAGGTACTGAACTCATTAGAAATGTTGTACTTGATCCATCGGGTTATGCTCTTTAATTAAGAAATATTTGCCAGCACCATGTAGCATTACCTGAGATTCCTGATAGTTTGTTTTTGTGAAAAGAGTGCTCTGGTTAGCAGCTCATCCATGTTTTCTTTTTATAGAGTTGCAGAGATTTACCCTGGAGTGGAGTCAGATTAACAGGTATATCCTGATGAGCATTCAGCATTGTTTGTGTGTAATATCATAACAGCAAAGCACAGCAGCACAGATGCTAGAGTTCAGAGCCAACAGTGAAGCAATTATGTATAATTGTTATTATTTTAGACTGATTAATTTTCTTTTTTATATACCTGATTTTTGTTGTAGAAAAGATATACTTATGTTCAGCAACACTTTTTTCTAAGAGAATATCACAGTTGCTTAGAGATATATGTCTGTCTCTGTAAAAGCAGATTATCTCTTACTGAAGCACAATATCATTGATAGGATTATTTTTGAAATGGATCAGAAAAATCAGCCTCCCAATTAAGGGTCTGTTGAAATTAAATGCACTAGGTCTTGCTTGAGAATTGTGTTTATTTCCCTATAACACCACCAGGAATTTTTTTGATGTATGCTCTGGTTGACTTCGCATGGCATCGCTAGAGGACAGTGTCCCTTCCAGCCTTGATTTGTGTCCTTGCAGGTCTCTAAGACATTTAATTGTGATTCATAATCCTTCAACTTCCATTAAGGAGGCATAATATCAATAGAAAATTAATTTATATTTACTAGTATACATAAGGTAATATCAAAGGGAATAATGTTATTTCCTCTAGTCACTCTGTTTTTACAGGTTTATTTATTGTTGCCCTATTCTAAAGTAACCTTGATGTCTACTGAACTTTTTAGCAGTATAATCAGGTCAAGTTGTGAAATATTTGAACTTCCCTGAAACGAATGCTTCTAATTTCATGTTTTTCATTTCGTTTTTTACTCTTGTTGTCACTTATTAGCTGTTCACATGGGGGTCCAGATAATTGCTGAAAATTGTATTTTTAATAATAACTTATTTATGCACAAGGGAGAGAGAAAGAGAAGGGACAGAGAAAGAGAAGACCGTGTGGAAAAGAAGAATCTTACACTACACTGTGATTTATTCTAGAGGAACTGGTGCTAGTGGAAAGACACACTAAAAAAGATGTTTACAAATTTAGTCCAGTGAGGCTGGTCTTCCATTATGCTCATTAGAAAGAAAAACCTTCTTAAAAAACCACATCTGGAATGGTTAAAAATGGTCTTAAAAGCAGGCAAATTTGTGCAGTCAGAATATGTTGGCTGTCTCCAATGCCTCTGGCAAATCAGGCACTTCCACAGGCTTATTGTGTGCTGGGACAGCAATTCACTCATTCATGACAGCCTGGAGGCAAGCCAGCTCACCCATTTTAGATAAATTGCTTAGGATGTGTCCCATAAACCTGTGAAGACACCTGTCTTACTCTATCAACAGTTGTATTAAATGCACCATGAAATCTTTCACAAATTTAAGAGGTAGTCAGAAAAAAAAAAAACCCCAACTTTAAATTAGACTTCTCTCCATTGATTAAAATTGATACAGAGGCACTTTAGGCTAGGTTTGAGCTAAGATTTGTTAGTACTTCCCCTAAATGATCCCAGGAGTTTCAAATTATCCTTTCAGTATGAGGTAGAAATGTGTATGTGTTTCTTTACCAGAGGAGTACCTCTGGTGTTCATGATTTTTCCATGATTTCTCCACCAGAGCATAGACACAACAAAAGTAATAATGAGTTACTGGTCTTTTTACTTTGAACATGGATGTTTCTTTTTTTTAAATTATTTTTTTTTTTTTAAATTTTTTTTTATTTTTATTTTTTATGTCAAGTAGAATGTCACTACTCCTCTCTTAAAGTTTTGTGTGTTACCATAACTACAGTGTTATCACAGCTGTGTGGATGAGCTTTGACACCATAAGCATTTTGGCAATAGTCTAAATCATTACATTCTTTCAATCTAAACAATGAGAGCCACTTCAGGAAACATTAACTTTTAGTATGATGTCTTTTATTCAGTGTAAATTTAAAACAAAAGTGATGCTATAAGTTTGTGAAATGGAATAGTGTTTCCTCCAAATATTACAGTGAGAACTGCAGTTGTTCATTTGCAGAACATCTGTTTCAGCCATTCACAAAACAGAACTACACAGTATCTGTTTGAAAGATACCAATTCTTCCAAGAGTGAGCAATCACAACTGTATTAACATAGTCAATATACCTATATAATATGGTTATAGTATATATAACCTTTATATAATATAAATAAATTAAAATATACTCTTCTTTGGTAAGGAAGATAATTTGTGACTTATGCACATTTTGTGACTATATAGAGTTAGTTCTCAGTGGTTGAAAGTTTAGTTTTTATATTTCCATAAATCTTTGTAAATAGTAATGATTTATATGTAAAAAAAGCCTTGCATGTGCCCAGACCTTCAGACTGGATTGCCTAGTGGCAAAAATCCATAAGTTTTATTGAAGCCCCTGAATAAAAAATGGGCTCACTTTCAACAGTTGCATGCATCAGTGTTTTTTATGGTATAGTAGTTGCTCAACAGTTTTGGTAAATGAAATATTGTTAAGGTGCACCAGTATAGAAGAAGCCAACTTAAAAAGTCAAAGATTGTCTTACCTTCAGGCCAGGTTAAAAGGATTTTCACTATTTACTGAAACTCTGATTTGTTTGTGGGTTTGTTTTTTTTTTCTATACAAACTTGTTTTCATTCTTTTTATTCTCTACAGATTGCTGATGTCTTCCTGTTTATATCCAATTTTTAGTTCTTTATTCATTTCATTCTGAGTTACTTTTTCCTCCATATTTTCCCTATGCAATTTTCTAGACACATTTCATTTACATTTTGCTATTTATTTTATGAAATTAAATGCAAACATAACAAACTAAGGCTTGTCTTTTTTACCTCCTTTTTATAATTAATTATAGTTGAATAGAACTAGTAGTGAAATTAATGCATTTATGTTTCTTCTTCTGTATTATAAGAAGAGATAGCTAGAGACTGATTGAGAACAAAAACTGTAAAAAGATAGCAAGATTAAAATCCAGGGTCATTATTGCAGTATTTATGTTACCAGTCAATAGAGAAACATCTATGCATTATTATTGATGGAGTATTTAAATATTTTTCACACCCAGTGATAGAATTATTTTACTTTTTAGGTTCTTTCAACTATATACATAACTGGAAATAGGGTTTTAGGAGCACAAAACTGTGTTCTGGGAGTGGTAAATAACCCATTAAAACAACCCACATTTCTGCTCTTACCTTTTGTTTATGTAGAGTACTCCTCCCTCTAGTACACTGATGTTAACAATTATTCTACAGGGACAAACTCATATTTTCTCTGTTAATGGAAGCAGTGGGCTCAGTCCTACTTGCAGGCTGGAAGGGTACAGGGGAAAGAATGGATTTTTGTAAAAATTTTGTAACAAGTGAAGGGAAATTATGCACAGGTAGTATTTTAAATCTTCCTTTAACATCAAAGAATCAGTGATTTTTATTAAAATTTTATTCTTAGTTGTTTTAAAATGCTTTTTTTTCCTCTCTTGGTTGTATAGTATTTTAGAATCTCTCTAAAAATGTGCTGCTGGGTCTTTTATTCCTTCAGGTTTCTTCCTTATAAACCATTTTCTTGATCATCAACTCCTACCCTTCTGCAGAGGTCTGTAAAATATCAAAAACTTACTTTCTAAGGGCTTTCTCCATGGCACGCCATTATTGCATCCAAAGGTTTGTTTTAGTTGATTCATTTATTTTTTTCTCATTTACATAACATTGTGTTGACTTGAGAGCTGCTGAACAAACACATTGCAGAAGCAATTTGAAAAAGGATTGAGTGGGAAGTGTAAAGCATTTTGCATTACTGAAAACCTGTTGAAGTGGCTTATTTTGTACCACCTTGGAAATAATAATGAAGGCTTTGGGGAAAAGAAAGACTATTTGGAATGTTTGCAGTTTTTTAACTAAAACCTTTTTTCTGCATTTTGTGTTTAAGTTATAAAGGGCAACTATCATTGTCTAAAATCTTGTGCTATTCAGCCTCTGGACCCAGCAGAGAGAGACATCTTCTACTGAAAACTATTAAGCGAAATAGTACTAATAGAAAGGCTATCTCTGTCAGAAATATGGAAGGCAAAAGCAAATTAGCAAATGGAATATTAAGGACAATATATTTATTCCAGTTTAACAGAATCATTGCATGCATTGAGAGTCTGTTCCTCAGCTTGAAGTTCCCAAATGCAGTACAGCATCAATAACATTCCAACTCATGTGAGTGCCTGTGACCATTTTAATGAGTAAGACATTGTCAGAATATTTTCATAACTAGAAGTGGGTGTACTCAAAATCATGAGCTATTCACCCATATGTAGCTTTCTGTTCTCTGTGCTTCTCTTCTAGTCAAGATAAAGCTGTATTTAGCACATATGGGAGTGTGTGATACCTGAGCTACAGGTGTTTCCTCCACACAGTATTTTCACTAATTTTCCAGAAGAACAAAAGACTCTTCTGATTCTTTCTGCTGAAACTTTTCTTTAATTACTTCATTAGAATCAAGCAGCACAATATGGCAGCATTGAACCACAAAGATGGATATAAAATTCTATTGTATTTGATCATGAATGTTCACAAAACAGACCATGTTTTCACATAAAAATATGCAGTCCTTATGTTAAATTTCTCCCTTAACTTTTAGAAGAAATTACTGTACCTCTGAATGTTAATTCAGAATATTTAAGTGCCAGATTCATATACAACTCAGGTGATCCATTTTCATAAGCAGATGATGATAAATCTGTTAATGAACTCACTTTTGCAAGTAGTTGGAAAGAATATCATTCATAAACACACGCTCATAAGCACATTCTTGTTGATCCAAAATCACAACATTTTTATTTTGTACAATAAAACTAAGAACTAGTGTTATCAGAAAAGTTCAGCTGTAGAGGCAAGTATTTTCTTACACAGTTGTTGAATCAGCATTGCTGTTTAAAAACAAAAAAAAAATCCATCAAAACCTACTGACTAAAGGCCATATTCTTTTCACTCTTTGACATAAACCAAGAGTTATTTCAAAAAATTACTCCATGAAAAAAAAAAAGTTTTCTGATTTTAGCTGTATTTAAGCACTAACCTCAGCTTTGGGGAAGAATGACAAAGTGGGATTTGTGTTGATTTTTGCAGAGCATCTTATTGTTTCACTGCTTAGTGTGTTTGGGTAAAGTCATAGGACACTTGCTGCATGTTCTGGTTTGTCTTCATCCTCCATAACATACATTCTATCACTGTAGGAAAAAAATCTATAATCACATGGTAGAGTATTAGAGAGTATTTCATCAGTTATGAAAGCCAACACTTAAATTGCTGCATTCTTGCAAATATATGCACTGTAATATTTTTTTCTGAAACCACAGTTATTCTAATCCAGGTCCACAGAATTCTCTATTTTGCCTTGAACAAAATAATACCAGGTGTATCTTCAGGTTTACTGTCAAGCAATTAAATACTGTAATTTTCATTATGGCTTAAAAGAACCCACTAGATTTTGGAAGGAGATTGAGAATTGATGAATTAGGCTGCACCATTATATTAGCAAGTAAAGTGGAACCAGAAACATGTTTAATCAGGATCTAAGCCATCATTTCTTCTTCTTTTTCAACCCTTGCAAATAAGTTGACAATATATTTCCTTCTTTAATAGTTTTTCTTCATCTTAAATTCAATGTGGAAAAAAGAATAAAATATTCAGGCATTTTATATGGTCTTTTCTAAGCTTTAATAAATGATCCATTCTAAGCTTGGGAGGTAGCTTGTAAGGACAATTTTTATTTATCTACATTTTCTTATAGCTGTGGTGGTGAAGTATTACTGAAATAATGTGTTGTATTGACTGATACCTTTCTATAATTTCTACAGTCACAATTGGATGAGTAGATTCTAGTTGTGCTTCAGTTTCTCAGCCTTGAATTTGATGATTTACTCAGGATCATGAACTCTGTTTGTTATGAAATGAAAGATTAACCCCAGAACTGAATTTAGGGTGCTAGAACAGGGTTTCCAGGGAAGTGACCAGGGCATTAACTCTGTTAGAGTTCAAGAAGTGTTTGAAAATGTTCTCAGGCACATGGTGTGATTCTTGAGGCTGTCCAGTGCAGGGCCAGGGGTTGGATGTTGATGATCCTTGTGAGGCCCTTCCAAAATTTCAGACAATTCTGCATACCCAAAAATCTTATAGAATCTCTTTCCACATTTGGCTTCAAAGACTAAAAATATTTATCTTGATACGTGTGCTGTTTCAAGAAGTTATTCTGAGAAGCAATAAGTAGCATTGTATTCTTGGAATTTGTTTATATATCCAAAATACTTGAACAGAATTTTAACCAATAAATTTTACAGGAATAAGGTACCCCTGAGTTCATTAAGTCCCTGGATAAATGAAGGAAACTCATCTCTGACATTTCACATACAGAATATTGCCATCTCCCAGTCTATAGGCAAGTAAGAAACCATGACTGAGTTTTCTCACGCCAATTTATATTGCTTGTTTTAGAGCAATCCCTTATCATTCCTACTACTTGAATATCTCTAAATAAGTTTTCACAGAGCATTCAAAAGCAATTAACTTCAAAAGAAGCTAAGAAAGAAGATACTAAGAAAGAAGTTGTAAATTTAAGCTCCTATATATTCAGGTGTGTCTCCTCATAGAAGGGTACTTAGCTACAAAACAATTTTTGATGGACCATCAGCAATAAATGAGAATCCAGAAATTCCAGTCATATGAGACATGTGACCCTCTGATTAGCTCTGTTTGTTAGAGCATTCTGTGATTTCCAGAATAAATTGAAAGATAAGAAGTGGCATTTCCTGCTCACAAGACTGCTGAACAGGTCTCCCTTTGCAACACAATGAAGATTTCTGTAACCAAAATGATGATGTGTGAATTCTTCCTTATGCACAAGCAAGGTGAAACTCACTTTTCACCAGACATTTGATTTCAAATTATGGTATTAATCACATCCAAGTGATTAAAAAAAAAAAAAAAAAAAAAAAAAAGTCATTGTGGAAGAAACCAGATAAAATTGGGGTTTATTTACTTTTTAACTTATTTGTTGTGGCATCACAGTGCATTACCCTTATCTATATCTGTGTTTTATGTTGTCTTGTACAACCCCCCATCCACAGCATTGTACCTAAACAAGAATTTAAATTAATTTTCATCTTCTTCTGTTGAAAAGGGGAGAATGCAAAAGACAAATGTATATACCTCACAGAACTTACACACAAAAAATAAGATGGAATTTTTGGTTATTTCTTTATAGTTTTAACCAACAACATACAGATTTTTTTTAACCCTGTAGATAGCGAAGAGATCTATACTCTGTTTTTCCCAGTGTCATCAGGAGCAGTGGAGCATGGACCAAAGTTCATGTGAGGAGGAAGGCATCAAACTCCTCCCTCCAGCTTCCCAATCCTTCAGTCCTGCCACCAGGATTTTGTAAGGGATTGAATAGGGGCATCAGCAGTGCCTCAGATAAAAGCAGCTGTCAGCACACAAAGGCTTTTACCAGGGCTACGTGTTTAATGCTCACACACAATTTTACTTAATCTTTTAAAATTAATTTTACTTAATCTTAGGAATACAGCAGTGAGTAAGTGAGAGCTGTGTTACTGGGAATTGGCAGTAACTTAGAAGTTTCTGAGGATGTCATCACAGACACTGAATAAATACTAGAGTATCATTTTCTGGAAGAATCTTTGGTCTTTAGAAATCAGCATTCTGTCTCATTTCCATTTTAAGTGCAAGTCTGTGGACAAAATGCTCCATGGGGGACCTCTGAGCTACTGCTGAAAGAGCTAGGATGCTTCACAGTAAAGCCTCCTGAAGAAATTCAGACTTACAATTTTCAAACAATAAGATAATATTTTCACTGGACTGCACTCACTAGAACATTTTTGAAGGTGCATTAGGGAGAAATATGCTAAGACCTCTTTAAAAAATACAGGATCTAGAGTTCTGAAGCCAACAAAAAACCCTGCAAATTGAGTGAGTTTTATTATTGTTTTGCACTTCATCATTGTAGTTCACCGCTTTGCATGCTTAAAACTACACAAGTAGTACAACAGGGTGCTCTGACACTTAGAGAACAACTAAAATGTCCATATGGCATACTTGCAGTTTGATACTGTGCTTTTGCTTAAAAAAATATATTCACTGTCTCTAGGAAACAGTCAAGGAATAAAGAAAAATTTATTTCAAATAAAATCAGCCTCACCTGGTGTAGAACAGCACAAATACAAACTGCCTTACTACTCCGGTGTGTGGTGGTAAAAGACTTGACTCTGATTCAGGATATGCATTTGAGAATTATATTTTTGTATACTTTCCTCATATATATTTCCCTTCCATATAAATTTCCTGGATTTGTTTCCATTATATCTGTGCCTCTTTCTCTTCCCCATACTACTGCTATACAGGATACATAATACTCTGTCTACTTTATTAACCTACAGCTAAACTGTAGCTCAGTTTACACTGGTCTGTGAAGTAATGCTTGTATTGTCTTTAATAAATAGCTTATTATTTAGTAAATAAAATCCTGAACTTTTAAGAGTCCACAGAAGTAACTAACCTTATTAAAAAGAATTAAGCTTTAATTTATCATAAAAACGGTTTATATTAGCGTCATTCAAGAGCTCCTCCATCACACATTTAGCCTTAATTTTACTTAGTCCTTCATGAACATTTGAGAAAATAAGACCAAATTTTGCTCTGCAGTATTAGGCAAAAAACTCATAGTCTTCATTTTAATAAATTTACTTAACTGCGCTATATATCAGTTCAAGGGCAGATTCAGCAGCAGCTGATTTTACTTGTATTGAATCCCTCGTATAAATATCTTAGATATTGCCAGAAATCCTTCAGGATGGTGCCATTATAAATACTTAGGAGAATGATTCAGCTTCTTGGGAAATCAGCAGTAGGTTTTTTTTTCTTAAAAAACCAAGGTTTTTCATTATTGGTTTAAAACTATAGTTTATATTAATGGGGAAATGTGAGCCGTAGCTCGCCAAGGACAAACTGACTGTGCTAGTAACCAAAGAGGGCAGGGGTGCAGGTATGTTACCTCAGTCCTGCTAAACTGTCCTGGGAAGACCCAACAGGTATGGGTATTCAGAACCTATTAATTAATTTAAAAAAAAAAAAAAATGGTTCCAAGCTGTTTGCTGTTTGTAAATTTGTGATACAGTTCATGAAAATACTTCCTAGTGTGTTTTTTCAATTCATAAACTGTATTGCAATTGTGCTAAATTTAAGAGATAAGAATTAAAAACAGAGATAAGCAACTTTCAATTAATTACATAACAGGTTGACAGAAGACTGTTTTCAATAATCTACACTATTTCAGAATTACCAGCATTGTGCTCATTGATCATCACACAACAGGGCATCATTTGCTTACAAATTCCCAGGCCTTAGACTAATGATGCTGGAGGTTTCTCTGCTGTGTCCCATCACCAGAACATAAAAGGAACAGCACCATGCCATGGCAAAGCTGCAGTTCATCTGAGTGCTGGAGTCATTAAAAACTGTGACTAATTGAATGGTCCCTCTATAGTCATTATGGATGGTAATGAGGTCTTTGCACAGTTTGCTCTCTATCAGTAAAACCTGTCTCTTTGTGGCTTGCAAACTTTGGCAATTTTCCTCTTAGGGATTTGGTGGACTCTGGAGTAACAATGAGGAGGAAGATAAATGGGAGATTTCTCCCATAGAAAATCTCAAACAATCAACATTTGCAATGCATTTGGGAACATTGCATTTTCAGAATTGCAAAGGAGATTGCCTATATATTCTGAGGGAATGCACCTGGAGAGTTTAAACTAATTTTTAACTTTACTCTGGAATTCAATGTGTCCACACAGTGCAGCTCTACAGAATTATATAAATGCCTTGTATATAAGATCTCATTCACTGCATGGTTTCTTGAGTTTTGAAAACAGCTTCTATAGACAAAAAGTACAACAGCTCTTTCATTCCTATGGTTTTTTCTATACGTAGAACAATTCCTTTTCAACATCCATTCCATTGTTGTGGCCATCTGCACTAGGACAGACACATTAACATGGGTCATAGCTCCCTTTCAATCTGAGTACCTGAGTTTATGTGAGATATGTGAGGACATGGGTGCAGGGCAGGGAGGGATAAATGTAGCTGGGTTACATCCCAGGACAAATCCACTGCATGGAAGATGTGTGTACCAGGCCAAATACTAGTGCCTGGAAAATCCCAGGGCTAGTATTTTTTCCAGGGCCCATTGTAGAGACTTAGCATAATGGGCCACTACACTTCTAGAGAAACCAGTCAAGACTGGGCAGCTGCCACCTTTTCTAGTTGTCAGAACATATTGGATAGAAATTTCTTCACTTTTATTGCCAGAAAGTAAAGACATAATTTTACTATGTACCCTCACAACCCTCATCTTTGTTGGATTTAAAACTGGTTATTACCTCTTCTGAGACAACCATTTTTATTTAAACAAAGGAATTTTACTGTCAAAGAAAACAAAATGGGAGTGAACATATCCATAGACAAGAAATTGTGAAGGATCTTAAACAAAAAAAAAAACTTTCCTGAGTTTCAATTATATCTTCTGTTTTGTAGGTGCATCTTCAATGGTTACATGATCTAAAGCATAGGAAAATTATTTTAAAAGTTGAAAAGCTTTTATCCAGATTAGAAAATACATTCCTGTGGGAAATTAATCAGACAAAGTAACATTTAAAAAGGAAAAGAAGAAGAAAAAAGGAAGAAAACACTTCAAACTTTTCAGCTTTAATTAATTCTTCATCTTCTCTTCAGAAAAGTATTGTAAAAATTTGCTCAAAACTATCATGGGTTGACCCTGGCAGGATGCCATGCAGCCATGAAATCTGCTCACTCACTCCCCTTTACAGCTGGAGAAGAAGAAGAAAAATTAGCAGAGGTTTTCTGAATTGAGATAAGGACTGGGAAAGAGATCACTCATTAAGTACCATCACAGGCAAAACAGGCTCCACTTAGAGATATAAGGTGCATTTATTACTAAAAAAAAATCAGAGCAGGATGATGAGAAGTAAAAGAAGCCCTCAAAAAGCACATTCCCTCCCACCCCTCTCTCCTTCCCAGCAGTGCAAGGGGACAGGGAATGGGAGTTATGGTCAGTTCATCACCCAGGCTTCTCCTGCTGCCGAGGGAGAGGAGTCGTTCCCATGCCATAGTGTGGGGTCCCTCCCACAGGAAACAGTCCTCCTTGAACTTCTGTAACATGAGTCCATCTCATGACCAACAGCTCTGCAAACTGCTGCAATGGGAGTCCCTCCCACAGGCACACAGTCCTCCCAAAACTGCTCCGGCACGGGTCACTCCTCCACGGGGTGCACTCCTCCAAGGACAGGCTGCTCCAGCCTGGGAGCAGGGACCCCCTCTCTCCACCGGCTCTCCCACTGGATCTCAGCCTCCTCCAGACATCCCCCGGCTCCGGCATGGGCACCTCCCCCGCGGCCTGAGGGTGGATCTCTGCATCCCCCTGGATCCCCACGGGCTGAGGGTGGATCTCTGCATCCCCCTGGATCCCCACGGGCTGAGGGTGGATCTCTGCATCCCCCTGGATCCCCACAGGCTGAGGGTGGATCTCTGCATCCCTCATGAATCCCCCACGGGCTACAGGGACACAGCTGCTTCCCCATGGTCTCACCATGACCTGCAGAGGAATCTCAGCCCTGGCACCTGGAGCAGCTCCTCCCCCTCCTTCCCCATTGACATTGGTGTCTGCAGATTTATTCATCTCACATGTTCTCTCTTCTCTTCTCTTCTCCTCTCTTCTCTGACTGGAAATAAAACTGCACAACAACTTCTGTTTTGATTTTATCTTAAATATGTCAGAGGCATTACCACTATTCCAATGGGCCCAGCCTTGGCCAGCAGCACACCCATCGATGGAGCCATCAGGGATTGGTTCTGCTGGACATGGTGGAAGCTTCCAGCAGCTTCTCACAGAAGCCACCTCTGTGGTCCTCCCTGGACCAAAAACTAGGTCATGCAAACAAAAACAAAAACAAAAACAAAAACAAAAACAAAAACAAAAACAAAAACAAACCCAAACTAACAAAAAACAAAAAAAAAAAAACCCAAACAAATCAAAAATGTAACCAGGGCACACAGAGAAAAAAGGGTTAAAGGTTCACAACAAGATAAGATCACACATGAAAAATTAAAGCCTGCAAAAAATTATAGTTTTTCAGAGTTATATATAATATAGTTTAAAGTTAATATTGAAAACGACCTTTATGTGGAAGTGATTATACAACCAAAGCTCAACATTACTGCTATATATATGAAGTGATCTATGACATTAGTATATATATTTAAATTATATGCTTGGAAAACATACAACAGAATTAATTCAAGATTGCATTAGAAACCACATTTTTTGTAATTCCCTGAATACAGGATTTGCAGTGATGAGATAATCAGGTCAGAACAGGGTCAACTTGCTGTGTATATTTAATTCTAAAAGCAAAGTATTTGAAAGGAAAAGTGAAAGCAAAAGAAACAAGTCAAGAATCAATAGAGGGAATAAAACCTCTATAAATTTTTATTTCAAATTAGGACAGTGATAACTCTGGACCAGTTAGCATAAGAGTGCTATTTCAGTGCAACAATTACTTTTTCTTCAAAGGATTTAGAAAATAAAATCTTAATCTTTGAAAATTTGTGTTAAACTGTGCTTTGTGTCTTTTCAAAATTTTGTTTGCTTCTGATGTTCTGGATGGATTTTTAGAATTCTGTTGTTAATTTTACACTTCTGCAGTACATAATATTCCATTTGCTTTTCACAAAGAAAGATCCACTGTCTCTTACTGATTTTATTTACCATTAAATTGAATTTAATATTAAAGATTCACTGTTTAAAACATCATTTTTATTTATTATAATTAAAACATCAATATTTGGTATGCTCAAGCTATTTACAAAATTTATGTGTACACATACAGAACACATCTAATTAGAAAGAAGTTGTACTGAACCTACCTTAATATTCCATTCATATGGACTTTCTGTTAGCATTGATCCCACTTGATACACTAGTATAAACATATATTTGTATTGTATGTTGTATTATTTCTAAAATTGTCTTTTGTCCAAAAAATGACGTTTTATGCACGCATGCACTTGACAAGACACATTATGCTATATAAGCCTAGAGAAATCAGAGGAAAAATTCCAGAACATGGGAGATTTCCTGACCTAAAATTTGGTTAAGCATCTATTTTAACAAGAAAAAGGGAAAATGTTTAGTTGATTTTCTTGCACTTTGATAAAGGAAGCATGGTTCTGTTTACATTGCCACCTGTGGTGATAGTCCTCCATGTCCACAACAAAGCAGAATAATTTGAAGGGTTAGAAAGACTGAGCTTGATATTGAATGAAGTTCTTAAAAAATCATCTTTGCCAAATGGGAGGATGCAGTGAAAAGATCATCAAAGGTGACCCCTTGTGTATGATAGAGACAGAAGCAAAATAAAATCACTTCTGCAGCTGTTAAAATCAGAGCATGGATCTACATGGCAGCTCTGCGAATTTTAAAAATCGTCCTTGTACACAACCAAAGAACAAGATCTTTGCAGTGGTGCCTTGAAATGTGATCATTGTAAAGTGAATTTGTAATAATTAATTTCTGTAAGTGAAAGCCAACTAAATTTTCTGATACAGTAGTTCTACAGACCATGATACAATTCCACCATTCTTAGTTCCTTCAAAATTATTTTCTCATTATTTGTATTATCACCTCTTGTGATGTCATTTGGAGGAAAAAAGGTGAGAATATGCTTCATTTTGCTACAGATGAATTGAAAAATTAATGCAGGATTCATCTCCCCATAATCACCTAGAAGTTTTGTTTACGTGGTCTGTTTAAGATTTTTTTTGCAATCATAGACAGACAGGGGCCCAAGAGGTGGAAGTGTAGGTAGGTGGCATGACTTCTGCAGAAGGGCATTACTCTTCGTTCTTGACCAGGAAGAATACTCCTAGCTTAACTAATTTTCTGGTAAGGCCCTGTCAGATGGATGTCATCTGAGGGAAAAGAGAATTTGTAACTCAAGGAGCTGTAATATAAATACCATATGACTCTTCTTGTCCTCATAAGCAATTAAAAGATCCAAGACAGAATAGAGGGTGTTTAAATATCTTTAGGAAGCCATTCATGGAGCAGCATTCAATTAGGAAAAGAACTACTGAAGTCTATCCAGAGCGTTATGAATATTGTTATTGCTACTACTAAGAAAAACTGCAACAAATATATACAAAGACAATTAGAAGAGCTGCCCACTAAAATAACCTGACAGAGAAGATAGACAAGAAAACAAGATGCTTTATAAAAATATCAGGGTTATGAGTACATCTGAAGCTGAAAATCCTACACTCAGTGTATAAATATCACACTTGCAAAGGTAATTTTGCCACCACAATCCATCTGACTGGTGTTCTTGTTTGGATAATACACTGCAGCCATTTTTTTGCTTGTTACTTTGGAATAAAAGATAGAGAATCAAGGAATTTGATCCTTTTTTTTATTTATTTGCTCTATAACCATGAATTTGAGTATTTTTAATAAAATTTCTCTGTCTCTATGATGATTATTCAATTATTCATCTGTATTACCAATGAATTTTTAAGATCCATTGCATAGTGTGCATAAAACATAGAGATCCTTAGCTAATCATCTAACTATATTTTTTATTATTAATAATCTCTAGCTGACAAATTCTCTATTAGGGCTGAAGTCTAGAACCTAAACATTTAGCAGCTGTTTAAGAATCAGCTGTCTGCTTGGCACCAGGGGCTGCTTTCCTTTACAGAAGAACTTTACAAGCTTTATGACTCCCTTCTGTCAATTTCTGAAACAATATGCTTGCTGACAGAAATCGCTTTTTCATGTACTTAAGTACATTGCAGGTTTTCAGAGTATTTACCTCAAGTCTCAAATCTTCAACTTTATGATCCATTCCCTATGAGCTCTGTTCTCTTTCCTGATATATGCCATTTCCAGTTTGTTTGGTTTATTTCCAACAGTATGTTTTCAGGAATTGGCTAGTCTTGTAAAATATGTCTCATGGATGTCAATTTTAACAGAATAGTAGTAGCAGGTCATGGTTAAATAATTACTTTGGATTGCAAGTCCATTCACTGTCTAAGAGATCACTCCTGCTGAAGGGTGGAAATTACATCCAGGAGAATGCTTGGGCACCTTTCTTCATACAATATCTCAGGGGAGCTGTAAATTGTCTTCTTAATTAGTCACTGAGTGGTGGAAACAAATTCAGCCCTAAAATATACATTGAATTCCGTACAAGCAGATGTGGGAATTAATTTGGCCCAAAGTATTTTTTGAAGACAAAGTTCTTAAGGTGGTGTCCATTATGGTGGAGTTTGTGATTGAGTCATTAATCAGGCAAAAATGCAACAGGTGTCTAGAGACTGTTAAATTCAGAGAATTTTCACAGACTTAGGAATGACATGGAGACTTCTCAGGTTAGGCTTTGATGGCCTTCCCTGACACCAATGGCTCAGTGGACCAAAAAGAGAGCAATGACTTGAGAGTCTGAGTTCAGAGTAAGGAAGAACAGGGACCTGATTAGAACTTAAAGGGGCTCCAGCTCTCCAGTGGGAGAACATTGTCTACAGTGACTTCAAGGAAAAGGCTGGTATATAAAGCTGAATAAAGAAAGGAAGCTAGAGAAATCCTGCAGCACTGACTTGGTAATGTGATGTAGCTATGAGATAAAAATCTAAAGAAATTATGTTATCTGCCCGCTGTTAGGAATTTAAACAGGGCAGGTTCTGCCCAGAGACCTGGTATTATTTGCAAAGCCATCTGCTGTGGTGGGGAAAAAAAAAAGGACATATTTTCTACTGGAATCTCTCCTAGGAGAAGTCTGTGCCTAGGTGTGGTGATGAGGGCTGAAGACAAAACACAGCTATGTAGCTAAGGGGGTGGCCCCAGCTGCCAAAATGTGAGGGTGCTGGGATTGAGGCTTCAGTCTGGCTGGGCCTGACATATTTACACAAGCAATCCCAATCAAAGGATCAGTTGTTTTTCAGCAGAAAAGTATATAGTGAAAAATAACTGCTCAACCCTGGATCTCTCACTCTCAGAGAGAGCTACAAAAACTTTGAGAAAGTGAGCTTGGGAACTCAAACCCATCACTCCTGTGGATGCCAAGTCATGGCCTTGATAAAATTATGGGTTTGTATTTATCTTAATCTTTTTCTCACACCTTCTCATCCTACCTTATACTCTGCATCTTGCTCTTTGCTTTATGCTATAAAATGTCGTAGAAAATAACCACCCTTGTCCCTTTGTCGTAGAAAATAACCACCACATCTCTCCCCTTATTTAAATCCTCCCTACTTCAAGTGTGCAATCTACATTCTTCTCTTGATAATCTAACTGATAGACTTCCTAAAAATATCAAAACCTGTCATTTAGGTCTTAGGTCTGTTCCTTTTCTTTCAAATTTGAAGAAATGCTTGCCCTGCCAGGAAACACATCTATTTTTGTCCCTCAGTAATGTATTTCCTTTACCTGAAAATGGTTATGTTGCTTATGGTTACAGAAAGATTCAGTTAAGTTTACATTGACATTTGAACAATTTTATCTTAATAACTTCATATCAGCAGTAGTACAGAACTTTGGATGAGACTCCTGTGTCTCCTCCTCTCCAGGGAGGGAGGCTGGTTGCCAAATTGCATGAACTCTATTTTAGAGAAAGTTCTTTTTTTGGTGTCTTGTCTTAAAATAAGTCTATGTGCTAAGGCTTTTCTGTGTACTGCTCTTAACTGTACTTGAATCATGTAGCCTGCCTTTGATGGAGACTTCAACCAAAAGATTATCTGCATAGATTACAGTACTCTCTTCTTCTGCAGTCCAGAGTATACTCATGATCTCATTAATTGCTTCTGAGAGACACATAAGGTTAAAAGTTATCTAAGTTAAACTTAGTGAGATTTTTCAGACATAAAAAGGCCATGAAGCTGTATGCAAAATTGTGGGCAAATTTGCAGTGCTTCCATAAGAAAACAACTACTGTACAAAGAACATCACTGCCATCAGCAGAAAATCCATCTTCCAGGAGCATCAACAGATTTTGTGCAACTCTGACTGTTCATGCTGGTCACACAGTGAAACACTTAGTATTTGACTTTTACATGCATTTGACACTACTTCTATGAAATAATCTCTGTAACTATCTGACAATTAAAGGGTCATCTAAGCAGAACTCAATAAATAGAAAAAAAATATCTAAGGAAAAATTTGATACTTACCAAGTTTGAATTTATTCAGAGACCAAGTAAGACTGTATTTTTGTTTTCTGCTTTTGTCCTAGTTAATTTCTTTTCCCTCACAGTGTTAAGGGGAGTGATCATGTAAGTAAATTCTTAGGTTAAAGATAAAATAAGTAAAAAAGATGGACAGTAAATGGTCATTTATTTTTGAATCCAAAATTAGTCAGATTTTAAATTCTATTTTGAAGCTCAATGGATTTCTTTTTTCAAGTAGAGAGCTGAAAACATTGAAAGACATTGTGTTGTGACTCAAAAAAAAAAAAAATGGGCAGTGCCCAGGCCCTTGCTGCATCATTGTAAACAGAGGTAACTACAGTAAAAAGTATTATTTAAATCAATAGGAATATTTAAATCTAATTAACTCCTAGATGGTTTGGTCATGGCATGGCTCAAAAGCAAAATGAAATGAGAGAATTTGTGAAAAGACCCCTCATAGACAAGGGAAAGAAAGTAACTGAAAGCAAAGAAAATGCACTCTTATTTTCTGAACACTGTAGTGACTGAGTGGAGGAATCTGGTTGAGCAAATGCATCATCAGTTCTGCAGTGAGAATGCCTGCTTCAGTGAAACTAGGGCTCAGGCAAGCCTCTCTATTGAGATGTGATGCCTTAGGCAAGCTCCAAGCAATGATTCTATCCTCATATGATTATTCAGGTAAAAAAGAAAGTTCTAAGCAAGGCACGAACCATCAGAAATATGATTAGTGAAGGAAATAAATTTGTATGCAACAATTTAAAGAGGTCAAAGGGTGCAAAAAAATCTACAAAAGCAGGGTGGGGATGAGAGGAATACAATATTATCTTCCCTTTTTAGTCAATAATTAAGCAATACTGCAAAAAAGCAATTAATTAAAACAAAACATTGAGATTCCCCATTTGTCCTAATGCAGATAATTAGTAACCTTTGCAGTAGTAAAACTAGAATGAAGAACAACACTGGCTCATTTACAGTAGAATGGCTATCCAAGAGCTATAAATTATTAAGATAATATCCTCTTGTCCTTAGCCAAATATGAAAACAAATTTTAAACTCATGTTTTACCTTGCATCCATGTTTGCCTTTAATGAAGGGCTTGAATTGTTGTCTATGCACTGGTGTATTTTTTTAGAAACTTCCTATTACTCTTGAGATTGGCAGTACATTATAGAGAGAGCCTCCAATTTCTTCCCTGGATAAGAAGAAACTGGAACTCACACAATATTTTGTAGATAGCTAGAGTTAGGACATTTGCTCAACATGTGTTACATTGGACAGTCTGCAACAAGAGATTTGTGTGCTGAATTCTGACTATTACAATGAGAATGTCTTATTTTTTACCTAATGTTATGGTTTTAGATCCTGAATAATCTCTGTGAAGGTTAGAAGGCCAAGCTGTGTGTTTCTGGAGAAGCAACTTCTTGAAAATAAGCTTTGGTCGTTTTCTTGAGAAATAATTTCCCTGCAGTCTATACACACAGATTTCAAAAAAGACTATGAAACTATTCAGGTACAAAGAAGTTTTTTCACCTTCAAATAATTAGGTTTAGAAAGCTCAAATTCCCATGTCACCATTGTTATTAAGTTTCATTTTGACCTTTGTTGGCTTACAAATTGAGGTGCGGAGAAAAACACTGACACAGCATTGGAATTTGTGGAAGGAACTAGAAAAAATCACTTTTTATATATATAGCTCTACACCTATTTCAACTGTGAGTAATAGAACTGTTAAGGAAAGATAATTGTCCAGCTACTTATATTCAATTAACTTTTTTTTTTTTTAATTAAAATATAGCACTATTTTCTACATTAAGCTATTTTATTAGGGTAAATAAGAAATCATTTTTAGAAGTGTTTCTTAACAGTAAAGATGAAAGGCTTAATTTCAAGAAACAGTGAATTACAGTGAACTTTTATCAATAGTTCAGAAAATTGTTTAAGTGAACAATCTAAGACAAACCATATGACAACACAAAATCCTGTTATATGAAGTCAGAGAGACTATTTGGAAACAGACAAATTAATGAGAAGCATCTTATATAAAACTTCAATTGCACTTTTCCTCTCTATTTATCAGCATGGTCATATTTTGCCTCTTCAAGTTTGGAGTTTGCATTTATTTTATTGCTTGAAGGAAGAAGTTGTTAAGTTTTTCAAGCTACCGTATCTTTTTAATATGGAAGTACAAGATAACATGGAATGACTAATATATTTCTATGTGCTATGTTGGAACACAGAAATGACTGAGCTGTGTCTGACCAAGGGCCAGGTATGTCAGCTTTTGAAAGAAGGATCAAATTATCTTTTTTTTTCTGATGTAGCCTGTAGCAGCACAGGCTTTAAGATTAATTCCATTCATGATGAAGCAATGCTGCTTCATTCAGTTCATTGCTTTGCTATTTTATTGTTTTCCTTCATTAAATGAAAGCATGTCAAGTAATTAAACTTTCCAGTGGTGGTCGTTGGTTATGTTTATTTCTATCTTACTTTCTTGCCAAAGAAACAATCCATACTTTCCTGAGACTAGCTGAATTGAGAATATTATTCTTTCACCAATTCGTTGCCTTGGTTAACTAGTCTTTTTACTAATATCTCAATGTTTCAATACTTATGTTATCCATTGATATGAAATAAATAATAATAAATAATAGCTCTTTTCTAGTGACCAAAAATTATTACTCCATACCAAAAGGCTGAGGGATTTTTTTTCTCTTTCATACAAAATATTGCTGAGATCTTTCTTCCTAGCCAAAATTGAAGTGTTAAAACTTAGTTGCAAATAGGTTCTGAATGCATTTATTTATACTAAATAGATTGCTTTATTTTTTAATGTTCTTTTAAATTTAATTTTTAAAAAGAGTCTTAAAATTTGAAAAATCAGGACATAATCTCTTCTGTTATTTTCTATCTTTAAAACTACTTTGGTTTTACTGCATTTGATGATGCAATTACATCATGATGTAAGGATGATGAAATACAAATGAAGGAAAACTCCAGTGTGTGTTATTTTGCTAGTGATATTGATACAGTAATTCTCAGGCTTGATTTATCAAATATTCTGACATTGTCATAAGTACGGCATATAGGAGTAATATAAATTTATATAGGGTTAATTTAAAACAATGTAAATGATTTCCAGAAAATAACTAATCTCACTATGTGAGAATGTGAGAACTAAGCAGCTGTTTTTAATAGTGAGAGAAACTGAACAAAAACTAATAACATCCTCCTGAAAAATGTCTGAGTCCTTAGTATATTTCTTTCAGTTTTTAGGACTTCTGAGGATTTATAAAAGACAGGTGGTCTCCATAAAAAGTAAAAAAAAATAAAAAAAGGAGACATCAACACCACATTTCAGGCATTTTTAAGCTTTAGAAAAGTGGATTTCTTTCTCCTTACAAAAGGAAACAAGTGAACACAAACTGGTTTTAGAGTGCATTTTTATGATGGTGACAGAACACTTCTGGATTCTTTCTTATTGCTGACCCTAATATCTTCACAGCTTTGGAGACAAAACTCCTTCTTAAAATAGATACTTTGGAACATGTCGTGTGAGCTGTAGTGTACTCTTTAACAAAAGACATTTTACAAAAGTGCAAAGCATTCTCAGTTTTGATAAAAGAATTGCATTGTGTATTCCTTTTTGCAGTCAGTGCTCTTCAGATTTACTGTCTGACATTTATAGGGCTTACTACTTGCTTTGAAAATCATCCATTCAATGTTTTTTTCAAAGTCATATTACAATAGTTAACACTTGGGCTCAATCTTCAAAATAAAATGTAAATAGTAATGATATACAGTTTAAATGCAAATATTTGCTGAGTTTCAGGTTCTTTGTAAATCTGCTCTCTTTGTAGTCAGCAAAAGGTACAACTCTTAGAATTCTCACTGTGAATACTTTGTGTATATAAAACTTTTAAAAAAATATTACCATCATTTCAAGCATAATAAAAATAATCCTAAATATCACCTGAACTCTAAATCAAGCATTGCAGAAACAGAGAGAGAGCAAGGAGGTTATTATGAGCCTATTGATTCAGATTAGTACTTTGCTTTTTTTTTTTTTTTTTTTCTGGTGGCAAATAAATTTTCCATTTGACTTTGTTTAAAATGGATAACTTATCCTCTNGGGCCTTTTTGTTTAAAATAGTTCTTTTTTTTTTTTTTTTTTTTTTTCTGGTGGCAAATAAGTCTTCCATTTGACTTTGTTTAAAATGGATAACTTATCCTCTACCTGAGGGGATAAAGCCATGAGTACATGGTGCTCTGAAGCCTCATTCTCTTTAGTGTCTTCAGCTGTTGGAACTGACATTTGTCTACTGTCATAGTCTAAAGGGGCAGCACAAAATCAGGAGAGCCTTTCACCTTCTGGCCACTGTGGAAGATCCTAGTTGCAGCATCATAACATTGTAAGAATATATATTCTGATAAAAGATTGCACCACTGGTGTCTGTGCCTAATCTCACAGTGACTGTGGCCTGTAAAGAATGTCGTATGTTTTATTTTCTGTAAGAAGTCAAAATGATTTCCTTTCAAGTGAAGATGAATGAGTTGCTCAAGTGGAAGAAGGGATTCACAGACCACAAGGACAAGACACATCCTATTTATAGCCTCTAACTTCAAAGACTTTGTGGGTGATGACTACAAACCCCTCAGACACAGTAGAGGATTGGCTACCAAGGTAAAAGAGAGACAAAAGAACAGAGTAGGCTGGAGAGGAAAGCACGTTTTGCTAGGAATTAGATTAGATGACTTCAAGAGCTGTCATGTACCATAAAAATACTCCTCTGACAAAACCAATATTCTGTCAGCTTCTGAATTGTAGCTCCTTAGCTGTGTGTTTGAGCATGCTTGAGTGTCTTCTTCATTAGACCCTATATAAGGTAGACTTGATGATCCTGAAAAGCTGGTTCATTTTAATTAGCACACTTGTTACACTAGTACATTTGTGCCAGTCATAGCCCTCTGTTTTCCCTCCATTGGTTTCCTGGCTGTTCAGCTCCTCCTGCTCCTATTTATTATTTGTTTGTAGTCTTTGTTTGCAATACAATAATATCTAAACCACTGATCAGTGCTAATGCCCTACCAACACTACTGTCAGAAGTTAAGTGATTTTTCTTCCTCCATCTGCCTATCCCCTTCCTACTTCTGACACAAAGCTTTGCACAGCCAACAGTTAAAATTGGTAAAAATATCTCATTTTAAAATCTATGACATGAGTTTTTAAAGGCAGTGAGAACCTGAACATACAGTTAGACACGTGGTTATCTATTAAAAATGTTGTTAGATCCTTATTTTGTCTCTCTAAGATTAATCATATTTCACAATCCAGACTTTAGTTTCTTAATATTCAAAGTTTAATATTTGACTTTTGCCTCTAATGTTCATTCTGCCTACAGCCTAGGAGATAAAATGTGTCCTGCAATATACATAGTTTTACTGTGGTTAAAATTAATGCTCAGACAGCTATGTTTTGGTTTATTTTATTTTATTTTATTTTATTTTATTTTATTTTATTTTATTTTATTTTTCCAAGATTTTCAACTACCTTTATATTTTTTGCTACAGTAGTTTTGTTAAACATTGTTTAAATCAACAGTTCACAGCACATTACACTGCACTGAAGCATGTTAAATGTTGGAGTCCATCACAATATATCTCATGTCACATTACATTGAACTGTGTCATCTAGGGACTAAAGTGTAAAGTGAATGTCAACTTGTCATCTATGGTACCACTTCCTAAGGGAAGCAGTGGAAGCCCAATTGTTAGAATAATTTAAAATGAGGCTGGGCAAAACTAGAAAATTACACTGTGGGGAACTGTCTCACTTTGGCAGGAAGGAAGAAATAATAGGGGTTTTTTTTTTCCAGCTTTTGTTAACCTACAAGACGTGGTAGGTTTTGTTTTGGTTGTATATCATGCACTCCTTTATAGACCTGTACTGTCCAGTAGTTTTTGTTTCTTATATGGTGTCACATAGAGACTTCACTACCCATTACACAGTTTATGGTTCTAAACAGATCAACTTTTGCCTTTCTACAAGGGATTATTATCAATGCTAAAACTGAGTCACAGATGTTTCTTATTTCACCTATTGCTATCTTGTTTTCTTAACTGTTGGAGCTTAACTATAAATAGCAAGCAAATAAAAAGAAGAAAAAGGAAGAGAGAAAAGTATCAGGTACTTTCAAACTTAGGAGGAAATATTTTCTTCTGCAATAACCTTTCATTGACATTCAAATTAAATACAGGCACTTTAATGCAAATACTAGGACCTGAAGTACTTGAGATGAGGAACAAAACTGGGGCAAATCCAACCCACAGAGTCCTTTCAGCTTGATTTTCTTGGGCACTCATCTTATAGAAATGGAGCAGGAAGAATTATTGAGTTACTGCTGAAAATTCTTAAGTATATCATCAAAAAGACTTTTTTCCCTTTGTTCCTGAAATGTAAAAATTTAACTGCTCAAGCAACAGAGAAGTTCTGCTCCAGTCTCCTTGGATATCTCTGGTAGACAATCCAACACTGGAATGCCAGGAAATGGAGTAAAATAAAAGAACCAATGAGCCTGCATCTATTCCAGTCAAAACCTCAAGCAAGGCAGTATAATATATATATATATATATATGTATATATATATATATATATATATATATATATAATATATATAGTATACTACACATTCATACAGCTGAGATGTTCTATCCCACAAAAACTGCAGCTTCATCCAAAATGTTGAAGAGATTGATTTGTAGGTCATAGCACTTGCTAACACCCAACATGCATGTTATGCTGGGGATGGAAACTTTGGCATACTCCCAAATTAGTGTAGTTAAATAATAAGAACAATGTCAATTTGCATGATGATATTGAACCTGAGAAGGAAGGACAATGAAAACCAAATACAGATACATGTCTTTGTGTAAAAATGTTTTGGTAACCAGAGAAAACAAAACAAACCTAAGCAAAAAGCAGGAATCAAGCTTAAGCAAAAAGCAGGAACCTTCTTTTTCCCAGTCCATATACTGTCACACATCCAAGAGAAATATTATGATATACAACAGGGTTTGTAGTACAAAAAGACCAGTAAGATTTTTGTTGCATTCCAATTTTAAATGAGATGCCAGATTTCCTGCCACTGTTCCTCAGTAGTAGGAAGTGAGTTGTGTAGTTCTTGCCAGTTCATGGCCAGCAATTTTTTTGTTAATGCTATGTAGTTTGGCTATTTTGATAGGGTGCTGTTGGAACTTAAAGGTAATTCATAGAGCAATGACTAAATTTTATTTGAAATTAATTGTAGGGTTGACTGAAAAAAATATTAAGAAGTGATATTTGACATAGATAGGAATAAAGACTGGTGCAGGGGAATTGTATAAGCAATTTGACATGTGTATATGGATAGATAACATGCTGAAGCTAGAAATGAGTGCTGCTTTTGCAGGTATGATTAATTAGAGCTTCCAGATGATCCCTTCCTCTTTGTTTCCTTTGCAATGAGTACATGAAAAACTCATGAAGAAAATTTTCTCTTCTGTTTCTGCATCAAGAAAATGCTAAGTGAATGGAGATAGTTTTAACTTTAAAGAACTGTGAGGCAGAGAACTGCACTCACAGAGCATCCTGCACTCACTCCTGCAGACAGGAGTGAGTGCAGGATGAAAGTGTTGAAAGTTTATTGACCTTTGCAATTGCTAAGAACAATATTTTGGGAATAGTTGCAATGAGTAAACCCACACCTCATATTGATTCAACCCAGGCTCAGAGATAAAACTGACACTCAGTCCCAGGGGTGCAAAACCTACAATCTCCTGAAACAAATGCAGCTACATTACATAAGAAAATAATAGTCCTATGACTAGAGAACACTATGTGATGCTGTTTACTTAATCAAAAAGAAATATTTCTTCTCCTGTCAATAACTATTTCAGAAAATAATGAAAAGGTTAATGTGTCTGATCATATTTTCCTGTTGCACAATATTTTTTGATAAGTGATTGAGTCCTCAGAAGCTTGATGTGATTAGATTAACACAAGTTTTCATTTGGAAGTGTGAAAAAGCATAGAATGATTTGGCATTATCCAGTTAACCTCTAAAATGAAGGAATGATTATGATTGCTGTTTAGGTACATACATATGCAATCATAATTACTGAGCATGTCTATATATGTCTCATATATCTATGAGAATAATTTAAGATTGTAGCCAAGGCTGTCATCCAAGGAAAAATAAAGAAATAAAAATATCTATGAAAGACAATGTTTGTCGAGGAAAGGGCATTTTGCATTTGAATTCTATGGCAATTGACTAAGCTCTGTAGGGAGTGAAATACATTTTTGACCTGTAAAACAGAATTTCTGCCAGGTTTGAGTAAACAAGTTTCATGCTGAAAAAAAAAAAAAAAGCATTCAGAATCAACTGTTTTTTTAACTTAGCAACTAAAAGTTAGAAAGTTATATTTATTTCAGTTATTGCCACATCTTCCTGCAGATTCAGCATGTACGTATTTCTACTGGAAAAAAAAACCACAAAAAACAACAACAACAAAAAAAGACCCACAAAAACAAAAACACCCAAAACAAAACAAAAAACAATATCAAAAACCAAAAAAACCCAAAACAAAACAAAACAAAAACAAAAAAACCTAAAACCAAAATTTACAATGAATTGGCAGCAATTTGGCCTGAAATAAAGCAGAAGCAAGAACTGGCCAGTTCCATGTTAGCTGACAACAAGATTCCATTCTCAAAAGGCCAGGTTTGTTTTGATGCCAAGTCAAAAAGCAAAAAAGGTAAATTAATAACCTTTGCATAATGGTTGATTATTACCAGNCACAAAAAACCACAAAAACAAAAAAACCCAAAACAAAACAAAAACCAAAATCAAAAACCAAAAAAACCCAAACCAAACCAAAACAAAAACAAAAAAACCCAAAACCAAAATTTACAATGAATTGCCAGCAATTTGGCCTGAAATAAAGCAGAAGCAAGAACTGGCCAGTTCCATGTTAGCTGACAACAAGATTCCATTCTCAAAAGGCCAGGTTTGTTTTGATGCCAAGTCAAAAAGCAAAAAAGGTAAATTAATAAACTTTGCATAATGGTTGATTATTACCAGAAAAGCAAATCCTGGTATTCACTTGCAATGACTAATTGCTTGATACTTAAGCCACTGCTATTGAATTTAATGGAGTTTTCTTGGAACTTAATTAAGTGCTTTGATTTGCTGACATCCATATCTTTGTTGTGCCTCTGCTCTCAGCAAAAGCCTCCCTACACAAAAGCTTATCTGGTTCACTTCTTTTCTTGATGTCAAGACCCAAATTTGTCAAGTGACTGTAAATAAAGAAATTTGCCTTAAGTTATTTGTAACTCCTCTTAAACTGTAGTGTTCCTCTTGTTTGTTATGAAAGACCTATCATGCCAAAATTTCAGAGTGCAGTAATAAGAAAATAAAATTTGTCCAAGATCCTAGGCAACTTCTGTTTGAAAATATTTAGTCTTCTTGAAGAGTTTCTTTAATTGTTGTTTTCCCCAGAAAAATGCCAAACCTCATTTCATATGACTATTCATATCCCCACAATTCATTAAATTATCTTTATATTGTCTTTTTCTAGGAAGAAAAACCCAGTACATTTAGATATGAAAGGATTTATAATGACATTTCAGATAGGTGAGAATTTAAGCATATTACTTACTTTCAACAAAGGACACATCCTATTAATTTCAACCTCTCTGGAAGACTCCTGGAAAATGTTAATGTGGTATCAATTGTAAGAACGTAGTTGTCTTTGTTCCCTACCTTTTGAAATCATCTAAATTATTTCACCTAAGATACATCTACCTGTTAACAGCTTTTAGCTCTTAGTGCTGATTATTATTGGTAGTGAATGCAATTATGCTTTCCATTTTTTATAGCAGAGTTGGTATTATTTGTAATTATCATTATGCCCATAATGGGGAATGAGGTCTCTTAAGTTCAATAGAACTGTCATCTGCTATCTACAGGCAGGTAGAAAAGTGACTGAATAAAAACTGCATGCAGAGTCCCCAGTTCTACAGCCTGTCCTGTCTCTGACATCACATTCCCTGACAGGTCTTTGAAGTGATTTTCCTAGGAAACCACCACACCCACGCTTTCAGCCTGAAAGATGTCAGCTGGTTCCAACACATCCTACTTACAAAATTATTAGCCATTGAAATTAATCACTCTTGTGAGCAAAATCTTACTTTCCAAAGTAAAGTTTAACCCCAGTAGACAGCTCAGTCCCACACAGCTCTACACTCACTCACCTTGTCTCAGTGGGATGGGAGAAAGAATCATTTGGGTAAACCCAAAAATTCATGGGTTCTGATAAAGAAAATAGGTAAAACAAAGGATGTGCATACCATCAAAGCAAGATAAGTCTTTAATTCACCACTTCCCACAGGCAGGCAGGTGTTCAGCCATCTCCAGGAGAGCAGAGTTCCATCATGGGTACCAATGACTTGGGAAAACAAATTCCAACACTCTGAACATGCCCCTTCCTTCTTCTTTCCCCAGCTCTATATGTTTTGAGCATGGCACCATACAGTATGGAATATCCCTTGGGGCAGTAAAAGTCAGCTGTCCTGGCTGTGTCCCCTCCCAGCTCTAAGGCACTCCCAGCCTTCTCGATGATGGGGTGGGCTGAGAAGCAGAAGAGGCCTTGATAATGAGTGAGCTCTGCTCAGCAGAAATGAAAATATCCTTGTGCTATCAACACATTTTCCTGCACTAATCCAAAACACAGTACCACACCAGCTACTGTGAAGAAAATTAACTCCATCCCAGCCAAAACCACTGTGTTTCATCACAGGGAGCAAAGTCAACCAAATAGGTGATAGTAATAGTGTTAAAAGGGCCCTTTTTACTGCAGTTGGAAGAAAATGTTCACTGAAAGAGCTGAGGTATAAAGAACCAGAAAGGAGTAGAACACAATCAACAGAAGTGTCTGTGTATGGTGAGATTTAAATGGATATCCTTTGAAATACATAAATAAGTTAAAAAAGTAATTAGGGAGACTATGTTTATTTCCTGCATTAAATTGGGTTTTGTTGTCTAACACAATACTATCGTATTTTTAGTTGTTTTCTGCTCCCCTTTAAAATATTTTTACAGATACCATTGTACAATATAGCCTGCTGAGGAACTCCAAAACATCTAAATGTAGCATGCATACAAATGTGACAATTGTACAAATTAATGAAGGCCTATATTTTTATTTGCTGTCAAAAAATTCCAGCTTTTCTGTTTTTTGTAAGAGGATTTTTTTTTTTCTTTTAACAGTCATAGAATCATAGATTTAAATCAGAGCTGTATTGGTTTTGCACAGCCTGGTTTTTGGTAACGGAGGGGCCACAGAGGTGGCTTCTGTGAGAAGCTGCTGGAAGCTTCCACCATGTCCAGCAGAGTCAGTCCCTGATGGCCCTGAAGATGGACATGCTGCTGGCCAAAACTGGGCCATTGGAGGGGTTGGTAATGCCTCTGTGATAAAATATTTAAGAAGAAAATCAAAACAAAGGGCACACACAGTTTTTCTTCTAGCCAAGAGAGAGAGGAGGAGAGAGAGAACATGTGAGGGAAACAACATGGAGACACCAAGGTCAGGAGGAAGGAGGGGGAGGAGCTGCTCCAGGAGCCAGAGCCGAGATTCCTCTGCAGGCCATGGTGAGACTGTGGGGAAGCAGCTGTGTCCCTGCAGCCCGTGGGGATCCAGGGGGATGCAGAGATCCACCCACAGCCCGTGGGGATCCAGGGGGATGCAGAGATCCACCCTCAGGCCGCGGGGGAGGTGCCCATGCCGGAGCCGGGGGATGTCTGGAGGAGGCTGAGATCCAGTGGGAGAGCCGGTGGAGAGAGGGGGTCCCTGCTCCCAGGCTGGAGCAGCCTGTCCTTGGAGGAGTGCACCCCGTGGAGGAGTGACCCGTGCCGGAGCAGTTTTGGGAGGACTGTGTGCCTGTGGGGAGAGTTCCCATTGCAGCAGGTGTGGTATGGCTGCTGCTGGTGATACTGGAGCCACGCTGGAGAAGTTCATGGAGAGCTGTCTCCTGTGGGAGGGACCCCACGCCCTCACAGGGGAAGGACTCATCTCCCGGAGCAGCAGAAGAAAATCTCGGTGATGAACTGACCAAACCCCCCTGCCCTGTCTCCCTGCACTGTCAGGGAGTCAATGTTTTAAAGGCTTAGTTTACTTCTCATTATTCTCCTCTGATTCTGTTAATAATAAACTCACTTTGTACCTTAAAGTTGAGCCTGTTTTGCCCTTGGAGTGTTTTCTCCTGGTCCTTATCTCAACTCACGAACCCTTCATTAATTTTTCCTCTCCTCTGCCCAGCTGTGGCAGGGGAGAGTGAGTGAGCAACTCTCAACTCTCGTGGGTGCCTGGCATTTGGCCAGGGTCAAACCACAATGGAATGGGACATGACCGGTTGGAAGGGACCTTAAAGATCATCTAGTTCCAACTCCCCTGCTATGGGTAGGAACACCTTTCACTAGACCAGATGTGCTCTGAAATAAAACAGTGTTTTTTTCTTTTTAAAAGATCCTTTCTACTGCCCCAGAATCACAAACTTGTAGAAATGTGCAATTTTGAAGGGTGGGACTGAGCATTATTTTCATTATATCTATTAGGTATAATGTCACTGTCATTTTGAATCAAAGGAATGATTTTTCATATGTGGAAGAGATTAATACAGCTTAATTACATACTAATAAAAGTACAGCCAGCCTTCATTTATTTTCTGTAATACAGTCTAAGTTTTAGAGAGAAAGACAAAAAAATAAGGCACTATAACTTGTATATACTTCTATAATGAACTTCTGTGTTCACCAGTGCTATATTGAGTACAATGATAAAACCTTAATTCTGTAGATTTATCATGTTGACTCTTGTCCTTTTTGGTAGGAATGGTCATCTTAACATCTTGAGTGCATTTTAAATTCCATTACCCTTAAGAGATAGAAAAGTCATAATCCCTTTATTTTACAAAAGATTTTTTAATATATTTAGACAGAATAAGATGCAAAGAGAGGCATGTTGAGATCTTTTGGAAGCATTTTAATGTAATGTGTTTAGCCTTAGTTATAAAAAAGTAAGGATGAATGGCTTGCATATGCTTAATCTTAACAGTAAAATGTACATTTTTAATTCTGAACTAGTAATTTATGCAAACCAGACAAATAGGCATCTGCAGAAGGTAAATCATTTAAGCTACCTTCCATTTGCATTTTTGAGAAATTGTCTTTTGTGGTATTTCATTATTAATGAAAGTAGCCCTCAGGACTAGATCATATTTAGAGATAGTAGATACCTAAGAATCAGTCTGGATATTCTTCTAAATAATAACTTCTCTTCCTTTTCAGACAATGAGAGCAACAGACTTCTACAGATGACAATTACTCCCAGATAACTGTTTTAAAATAAGCTTCTGCCACTCTTTGGTCTCTATATAGAAAGGCTGGATAATTAGCTTAAGCTAAATACTAATTTTTTAAAGGCTAAAGTTAGGGTATATGAAGTCTACCTAGAGCTACTTATATATATAACATTTTCAGGGTCAGGGCTTAATTATCCCGGTACAGAAACACCAAAACTCACACTTCTGAACTGTCAAAAGCTCTATAATTAAGATGTGTTCCTTTGTAATTCTTTTCTACTAATAATATCACATGGGCTCCACCTTTTCTACCTGACAAGGTTCCACTCTATTGCTTGCTGAAAAGCTGCTGAAGAAAACCAGGATTCTTCCAACCAATATGCTTGAAATGACATTGTTAAGTTAATGATGAAGTTTTAAAATAAATTGTTCAATTAAAAAAGAAAATGAAAAAAAACCAAACCATCTCTCAGGGATGTCAGTGAGAATTTCTGGTCTTTCTTTGAAGATAAAACTACTTGGCTGGCTCATAAATAATGTATGGCCTCTGCAGAGAAAACTGAAAAAGTTACCAGTTCCTTCAGGAGTGCAGTGCAATAGCTAGTGTGATTTAGTATATTAGATCATGTTTCCAACCTTGGAAATGGAAATGTTTCTCCTTATTTGCAGGTAAAAACACTGAATATGTGCATCTCATTTGGCTTTTAGAACAGTGCCTCTAAGGAGTAGTATCTCTCCTGAGGTGACAGAATTTAGAGGTTTACACTTGACTCTTGAGAATGTGGCACCAAAATGTGCAAAAGCTTTAAAATAGACATAACTAGACTTTCAGTACTGCACCTTTTTCCTCTTCAGATCTTTTCAAAGGCTCATATTGAAAGCTTTGTATTCAGAAATCCCATAGAACAAGTTTGAACCAGCTGTTGAATTTGCTTCCTGCATTTTACCTGTCAAGGAAAAATTACTATTTAACTCTTTTTCAAACTTTCAAACTTTGTATTCATAAATGAACTCTTTAAAATAAAGCCAAAACTAATTTTGCTATTTACACATCACTTTTTTTTCTTCTGTGAATTTGTCTAAACTCTTCTTGTCTAATATCTAGTGTCTTTCATCTGTCTTTCTTTTTACTATTCTAAACTCAACAGCGTTATTTTCATGTGAAATTGCATAGGATTTATATCATGAAAAGCAAATAATCATGTCTGCTCACCTTCTGTGTGCCACTCATTTTAAAGTCTGTTACAGAATCTCAGTTTTGTCTTTTCAAGGTTATGGAGTCTCAGTCTATTGACTCATTCATCACTCCAAAGATATTCCATTATTTTGACCATTCTTGTTGCCCTTCTCTGTCTTTCTGATTCTATTGAATTGTTAGGTAGAAGGTCCAGATAGATTTTGAAATCAAGCAAGAAACAGGTAGACAATAGATTCATACCAAAAAACCCCAACTTTATACTTCCAAGTCAGTGATGACATTTATTTTTCTTTTCTGTTCATTATGTAACACTAACACAATGTTTTGATACATTTTATGAAAACACACCACTATTACCTATAAATCAAACAAAACTTGCTATGTTGTTTTCTTTAAAATACAGACTGCCAGCTGTGTGGAATGAGTTAAGCTCCACCACAGTGTACCTATATATGTATTTATATGTGTACATATGTATGTGTGTGTATATATATATATATATGTATGTATGTATGTATGTTTATCTATGTTTGTGTGTTTATATATATATGTGTGTGTGTGTATATAAGTGTATATATATATATTTGATATCATTATCCCAGATTTTTTTTGTAGCTAATTAACAAAGCAGACATTCATGAGACATGATTGATCTCACCTACTTTGTGGTAGGTAGTAACAAGAATCCTGCCCAGGCCATATCCATTTTTCCCTGTGTAAGGGAGTGTGTCTGGACAGTGTGCCTGGAGTAGAAAGCTCCTGCAGTTAAACATGTCTGACCACAAGTCTCACTGCAAAGTTCAGCACCAGACATGTACTTTGAATTTCTGTTTTGGTATTGTTTTTCTCATGAAGTGTCTGGTTTGCTTCTTCTGGGCCTCAAACTCACACTTTATTGAATTTCAGCAAAGGTAGACAAAAATGTTGATTTCTGTTATTAATAATACAACAAAATTTAGTATTATTTTGTTGGGAAAGTAAAATGGTAGTATATACCTATGTTTGCTTGTTTATTTATAATTTCTGAGAAAAAGCAGAAAGGTGGTAGAATACTGGCAGTGACTCAATAAAAAATTTTTAAAATTTCCTTTGTCATTGATAACACAATGTGGTCACATAAAGTAGAAAAAGTATTTT
>VZRH01002939.1:131316-173270 GCA_013397555.1 Urocynchramus pylzowi
AAAAAAAAAAAAAAGCTAAAAAAAATTTCAAATTATAAAGTCCACTTTTTTCCATGATAAGGAAATCTTGTCCTCTGGATGACAATCAGTCCTATCTGTCCCTAAATATGATACAGCTTACAGTTTACAATGCTCACTAGCAATTAGACACAGCAAAGTGTTAACCTTGGTCCTAAAATGCTATTAAGGTAGAATCATATGAATTAGAGAAAAATGTCAATTTTAATTAAAATGTATTGGACAACCTATCTCTATAGAACATAAACATATTTGACAGCTTTGATTAAGGCTTTTCTGTGTGAAAATGCCAGCTTTCAGTTTCCTTTACTCTTCATGTGTGCTACATTTGGAGGTCAAACAAGAGAATTTAGCACTAGAGTGAAATCATCACTGTTGCACTGTCATCTGGAAGGATGTGACAAAGTGCAATGACATTTACACACCTTTTGATTGCCAAGGATGATTAGATGCTCTGGTCAGGCAGAGGAATGTGTATTGTTTCTTTGTAGGAACTGTAAAAGAGTCAGTCATCAGATCCTATGTGCTTAGTAGAAAAGAGTATAATAAAAGAGAAATATCTAATCTAAAAATATAAGAAACAAGGTCCAAGGCACTAACTTGCATTGCCTGCTTTTTCAGTACTTAGAATCATAAGCAGAGCATGGAATAATAAGTTGATTATGAAACTGTAAAGTATGTATTAATTTTCTATAAATTTGTTTAATCAAATGCCACTCAAGGATGTGAAACCTCATGGATACATGGTAAAACTTTGTTTCAAGTTTATCTGCCCGTATGAGATTTATCTGTTGACAACTTATCCACTGAAGGCAGCAGCTCCACACCTCCTGGGCGCTCCTTTCCATGTTCACTGCAGAATCCCTATTTACCTGTCCTGGTCACTAGTCAAACGTGAATTATTAAAGTTATTAGATAAACAGGAATGTGACACAAACTTCTTCTGAATCATGGTCAAGTCCCCAGTGTATATCCTCAAACCATTTTGCATTCTTGTGGGAAAGAAGGAATTTTAAAAAGTATTTGTGCCTTTGGAATAAAGGCCATACCTAACTGTGCTGGCATCTTGGAATTTTCTGCTTGTTTATCTACAAGGAATACATTATCTCATGGTTGACCTGAGACTTTCAAAGTGTATGAGGCTCATCTCAAACTGAAAAATAGAGAAGATATATTCCTCCTACCTCAGCCCCTCAAATGTGAAGTTAATTCATCTAACATATGACAGTAGAAATAGTATTTGCATTAATATATATGGGTATATTACTTCAAATGTAACAAGAAAACACTTGTATGTGTTTCTCCCTCTGATGACAGAATTACAAGTGTCAACCATATTTCTAAATACATAAAAGAACCTAGTACATAAGATAGAATGAATGCACTACAACTATTTTTTAACTTTCCTTAGAATTAGAATTTTTTTTTTTTCCAAAAGATTACAAGCTGCTTTTATCTTGTGGGACTAGCTGGTACCATCTGCCTCCTACAAGAAGTTTTTTTTTTATTTTGCACTCATGGACATCTTACAGCAGCAGCTCTGCAATTACATGGTGATTAGTGAGTTGTCCAGTTTTAAAAGAACTAGGTTTGCAGAAAGCAATGCACCAGTTGTACCTCTATCAAGATGTTTTGTGCAGATGGTATATTGTTTGCTAGAAAGTATAGGTAAATAGGAGACTGGTCATAATCAACAAAAAATTGGACCAAATCCTTAGGATATTAAAAGAGAATGTGATGCAACTTTTCTTTTGGAAAGAAAAAGAAGAAAAGAAAGTTCTACAGCAACTGAATATAGGTGAAACCTCTGAAAGCAATGTACATTTCAGTCTTTCTACATTTTTCCACTTGGATCTTTTCTTTTGTAATGTCTTCAAAGTTAATGATTGTAGAGGTTCAAAGCTATTTCATTACAATTTAAGTAAAAAGGTTGAGATAATATAATATATTATAGAATAATTATAATATAAATAGTAATANGAGATATCTCTCAAGAGACATTATCTGCACCAATATTAAAAAAGAAAAATACAACAGTGATAGCAGAAGCATTTTTTTTCCTTTTTTTGTATCACAGTGACAGAATCACAGAATAGATTTTTTTACCATAGATGATCTCTCCAACCCAGATGGACACTCATTCACATTACTTCCCTGGCCCTCATACCTGTTTGTAAGGCCACCTGGGGAGGTGAGGTAGCTCGGGGGGGTTTCAGCAGCCACCCTGAGCAGAAACCCCTTCCCACTCCCCTCCATGTCAGAGTCCCCTCCTTCTGCCTGGTGGTGAATGGATGGTGGGTCCATTTCTCTAAGGCATCGTAGAGTGTGGCTTCAGAACCTGGAGAGAAAGAATGCAGATGGGGCAGTAGAACAGGAAATTTCAAGTATATTGCGTTAAGGTCAATAGCTGAGTGATGTATATCAGAAATAGAACTCTCTGAATAGTCAATATATAATTTACAGGCTTGATTGAGTTTTATTTTTGGTTTTAATTAATAATTTTCCAAAGTATATAGGCATTAATACAGATGGCATTCTATTGTTTCATTTCTCTGCTTGAGAAAATAATTTTTTCAGTGACCATTTGGCACCTCCTTAGCTTTTTTGAGCTTTCCCACTTAATGAGATGTTCTTTCTAATGCTTTACAATCATCACTTCATGTCAATCTTTATGGTTGACTTGGACAAATTAGGTGCTGTTAGTGTCTGAGCCATAAAGGCCCATGTCTTATAAAGCCAGAATTGCTTACCTTAAGTTTGTATTCAGACAGTTTAAACACCAGCTGCTCACTGCAATAGGTGATATATAGTTTATTTCTCTTTCTATCACAATCCCTAGTACTTCTTAGGAAGGCAGTCTGAGGAATGATGACCATTAATATAAATAAATGCAAAGCAAAGATTAGCACAGGAAATTTCTGTGCTTGTGCCAGAAACATTGGCAAAGCCCTGTGATTTAAAATACCTCCTTGACAGCTTTGATTATAATTAAATCATAGACATATGGGAGGTGAATAACTGAATGTCATTTAAGCAAAGAGAAATTTTAGAACCAAAGAAACAGGGAAGTTCTTTCTTAATTGAAGGTCACTTTTCTTCTTTCTCCCCTGTTCTTTGCATTTTTGTAACTGATCCAGCAATGTAATCAGTAATTTATTGCTGGCATTTTTTTTTCTGATGTGAAAAATAAAAATTCTTATTGTTTAAAAAAGGATTTTCATTTTCTTCGTACTCTGGAATTACTAAATTATATTTTTTGGGAATATAGTCAGGATACATAATCTGTTTACCAGACTGGAATAACTTCTGGACTTATTGCTTGATCAGCAGTTTCTTGAAAACAATCTACCTGTTACAGGTGTATATAACAGCAAGCATCTGGTCTGATTGCCTTTGTGTATAAAGTGTCATTATTGATTCAGTTCTGAGGAGATTTAAAGTGTGTAGCAATGAGTAGGACAGCTGTCTTGATGACTGTAAAGATTAAAAAGAAAGAATCAATATCTGTTTTTAAAACATTGAAGTGTCTAAATAATCTGTTATTTTTATTATCTAAATTACCTTTTTTCATGCTGTACATGAACCAAAAGTGAGCCTCAGCTGGATAATTTTGCCCCCAGTCAGATTTTTCCAGTATTTTGAAATGCACAGGTTAACTCTAAATCCTGTTTATCAACAGCTTAAATAGCTAATTCAGCTAGGCTACAGCTTAAAATGTTCAAATCTTTTTTTACAAGTATTTAACACTTAAAACTCAATTTCTGATCTTGCCAAACACATAAAATTACTGGTATATTTATGCTATATATATACTTTAAATACATAATGATTGTAATTGCCTTCAAAATATTTGAAATAGTGAATTTTTGAACCGTAAGGACTAATCAATGTTTTCTTAAATGCTGCACATCTGTAGTTCTGCTTGATAATTTATATGAAAAAATTTATGCAACAATAACGGAATAAACCAGGAGGGTCAATTGAAACTTAAAATATGGGGAGATAAAAGTAAGTTTATCTTCAAATTAAGGTTAGGGATAAGATTAGTGGTGAGCATGGCGTGAGATTAACTGTTTAGGGAAAGTAGAGAGAACAGTGGAGCTTTATTAGTGGTAAGCAATTTGCATACAAGAATAAATGTTTAGAGTGGGCATGCCCAAGGAAAAGAAATTTCATTCAGGTTAGGAAGATAATTTTGGCAGTTCTTCCTTCATGACCATTGTAATTTAAAAGTGGATATTTTGATTTTTAAATCACTTTCATTTTAAATGTCGTACCTAAAGTATTCTTAGAAATTTTTTCTCATGTTCATTCATTGATATGAGTGAAGCTAAGAACCAAATCTTCTATGCTTTGTGTGGGAGGTGAAATTGATGGATTAGGGAGTGTTTAGATGAGACAAATCTCTTACCATGATTTAGCTTTGCAATAACTACTGCGGACTTTTACCCCCTATGTTTAAAAATGGATCAATAACCTTGAAGTGAGAGTAGAGGCAGAGCCAGACACATTGGCAGTGTGAGCACCTGACAAGTCTAAAACCATTCTCTATCTCAGTACAAAACCCTTGCACATATATCCATACTGCTATTATATTATCACCAGTTCAGTGTTCACCATTCTTTCGTGGTGTCCTTCAGTGCGTGGCCAAATTTATAAGATCTCACAGAACCATAGCTACTTAATTAAATTTATATAAGAAAATATTTAACATCCGCTTTTTAATATTCTTTACTCTTATTGTTGTCTGAAATAGTTGAGTTTTTTTAAAACTCACTGTATTATATTACTCTAATCCTCTTTTCATATAGGAGACCCAGTACTGCCCCTTGTATTCTCCTGTGCTTGGCATTTACTTTCTCTGTACTAGCCACATAATTTCTATCATTGTGCATGTCCAGATACATCATCCAACAATCTGATATTGACCTAAAATCACTGAGGTAAAATACATTGCAGCATACATTTTTTGTGAGGTGTTTTGTGTTTGTTTGTTTGTTTGTTTTCTCCTATTTAATCTCGTACTGCAAGAAGTCAAAATTAGAACATGGCAAATAAAAAAAGATGTTATATGAGACTGTAAACATAAATTACTAAATAAAGGTAAACTATTAATCTATTTTTTGCACAGTTCTTCTATTGGCAGGAATAAACCATAAACATTTCTCTTTGTTTACAATTTTGAAGTTTGATATTCTGATGATTCTAATAGTGTTAATGCTGGACTTAAATCATACAGTGCAAATTAGGAAAAATCATACTTTTTTGACTCATTTATGCTTAGACATTGGCTCCCTTGTTTCCCTTCTGAGAAAAGCTGGTAAGTGGGACACAGACCTTTATTATCAGGCATCTGCTTCACTTAATGGTTTTTTGGTCATTAGATTGACCTCAGAAAATTATTTCATTGACTGTTCCTTTGAGGGTCTGCCACACTGACACTTCAAATATATGCTCCAAAGGGAACATATGCAGAGAAAAACTAAAGACATAGTAACCCATTATATTTGAGAATAACCTTTCATGAAGCATCATTAGATCAGTAAAAGCTGACAATTTTGAGTATATAAATAAATAATTAATCCATACTGAAAGGTGTTGAAACTTGAACTGGCTGGATTATTTTCTACTTTTTCTAGACCAAGTCAATATTTCTACAAAAAAGCATTTCTGAAGACACCGTATTTTTTTTTGCTTTATTGCAAACAAGAAATAATTATGTGAATTTCTAATACTTGAATTTGGTTCTGATGCATTTTTAAGATTTAATACATAGGTGGAATCTTCATTAATATATAACTAAACTGCCCAAGTATTAATATTAATGGGCTATTAATTTATCCAGAGATAAAGATGATTATAGGTCAGAAGTTATCATTTGACCCAATGGTTATCCAGCTTGACATTGTGATTAATGGGGTTTACACACAGGGGTGGCTAATTGCTGCTTCTGATAAATCCTATTATGTTCACTTGTCATTAGCCAAGTATTGAAATAAATGGGAGATGATGTACAATTCAGATAAGGAATCTGTGATCAAAGAAACCTAGCTGAAGAAGGAAAAGCAAATACCTCTTGAGTGCATATACCCTGATCCTTTTATTATGAGAAGAGTTATATAGTCAACGTATTTATTATGACTAAATAAAATTATAACATTTATAAAGGATAAAAGAAAAAAAATATTTAAAAGATTTTTTTTTAAAATGCGCTCCTTTAGTTTTCCGTGTTCTGGGGTAAGGATACAGGCTACTGAAGAGGAAGAGATGAATATCATTCATGCAAATAAGGCTCTTGTTGAGGACTTCCTTGATTACCTTCAGGGTATAAATTATTCTTTGTGTTGATTCTATCCAGAGTAGAGAAGAAATTACCTACCCTTAAGTGGCTATTCCTCTTTGCAGCCTACTAATCTAATCTATGGGATTTAGCAACTTTTAATTAATCAGATAAATCAAATGGACTAAAATACAAAAAGAAATAACAGGAATTAAAGACAAACTTTTTTGTCCTGAGAACATTCAGATGAGTTAGCAAAAAATCTAAAAGTTTGTTCCTAATACAGTTTTCAAACTAGAGGGTGGTGCACTCTCCTTCTAAAGGCTAGCAGGTGGTAGTAGCTGTTGAAATGGGGTTTACTCTTGTTCCCTCAAAACTCTTTCCTCCCTGACCTATAGATTGTTCTCATTTTCTCTTCTGCCTTGTGATAGTTATGGTGCATTTTATACAGACAATATTTAGCACTAGCCAATCCTTGTGTTCTCCAAAAAACTTTACAATGTTATATGTAGGTGCCTCAAAGCCTGATTCAAGACATGGGTGATGAGTATGAGCATATTGCTTTCCTTAATAGTCTGAGTTTAATCTGTCCAAATAATCTGATTTTAGTAGTAGGTAACATATAAAACCATATCAAAAAGAAATATCGTTACTTACATAATTCAAAAATTAATTTGGGTCAACGGGGCTTACTAAAGATCCTGATAGATTAATGTGTTATCCCTATTTTGTAAGTGTGGCATGAATCATAAAATTACTAGGATTTCTGTAAAGCATTTGCTGTGCAGTTACAAGGAGGTTATTACTCAGACCAAAAGAGACTGCATTTTTACATATTTTCCTTTTCTGTTTTGTGCTGATAAGCCATGGCTGGAAATTACTGCAGGAAGGAAAGGTCTGTGTAGGACAGTCAAATACAGGATCACTTTCACATTGGTATTAACATTTCATGAAAAGGAAAACGAAATGGTTCCAGAGATATATTTTAAGTAAAGATATCATTAATACTATTGCAGAAGGTCCTGACAGTATAGAATACTTAGTGTAATTCTGAATTTGCACTTTCAAAATATTAACAAATTCCACCATGGGCAAAACCTACAGGTGATAAGTCAGTTTGGACCTAGTTGACAATCACATTTGGGATGGAGAGTATTGGCACTAAAAGAGCAAACAAGAACCACAAGGCTGCATGTTACCACATGTTGCATGTTGAGACAACATCAAGTTCTCACATGAACTTCCCAGAAATCTGAAGGGAAAGGAGAAGCCTGGGAGGATGCTTCCTGATGGAAGTAAAAGGAGTGTTACAGCTTCCACAAAACAGAAACAGGCAAATGTTTCTTGAGGGAAAAAAAAAAAAAAAAAAGAGCAAAAAGCTTTTAGTCTGTGACCACAGAATCATAGATTGATAGAATGCCTTGGGTTGGAAGGCACCTTAAATGTCACCAAGTATAAACCCTCTTTGCTGTGGGCAGGGACACCTTTCCCTAGACCAGGGACTCAGCCCCATGCAGCCTGGCCTTGAACACTTCCAGAGACAGGGTATCCATGAGGGCAAACGTGTCCTGGGGAGCGCTGGACCCATCATGGCCACCTGATAAAGGGAGGGGATTGTCCTGGTCTGCCCAGGCAGGATGACTTCAGGCTGCCAGTGAAATTATTTCTATCTTTCTTAAAAGAGGTCCTGTGTCCTGTGAAATTTACTAAGTTTTGAAAAGGTATGAACTTATCTGCTTAAAAAAATAGTGTTTCTAAAAGAAATCACTCAGTCTGTTTGTCATAGTAGAGACAAAAGTCTAGAGTTTACATGCATTTACACTCTTCAGTAAAATATCATTTTTTTTTCAAATTTTGACTTCTTATATCTGTATTATATATATATTATATATCTGTATTATATATATCCTTATATATACATTATATCTGTATTATATATACATTATATAAATATACACACACACATAATTTGGTTAATAATTCAGTAATTTTGCTATTAATGCAATTATATGTGCCCTTGCTTTGCTTCTTGACTCTCCCAGCAGGTTTTCATCTCTACATTGTATGCAGTTATTTCATGAATAATGCAGAAGCAATTTTTTTAGTGTGATATCTTGACAAAAATGAGTTTGTTCAACTGTAGCAACAACATAGTGCTGGCAGTCAGTAATTTCATGAGAGACTTTTATTACTACCAGGGGAAAGAGAAGTGGATAATCAGTACCCTAAGGGAAATATATTAGTACTATAATTCAATTCCTAAGTGACCTGGCAATTAATAACCAATAATGATGAGGGCCAAAGAGCAAAAGAATAAGATATGCTGTAAATTATTTCATGAACAGTCTGTGTGAGAAAGGGCACAGTTCTCAGGCATCTTATAGGCCAACAGAGAATTCTTTAATTCTCCTATGTCTGTAGGTGAACTCTGCTATATGAAAAAAAATATAGTCTTCATCCTCTAATGATGATAAAATGATTACATAAATAATTTTAAATCATTTTTCATGGCTGAAGTATGCAAAGCTCAGCAGTTAAACAAAGTAAGGTTCACTAACACCTACTTTTGGAGAAAGTATGGTATGCCTTAGGGATAGAAATATGAAACAAGATAGATAATCATGTAATTTAATACACAGTAAAGGAAAAAGACAAGAAATAATCTCTGTTAGCATAAGTGCAGAATAATATAGTGTAACAGCATATTATTAAGAATAGACAAAAAACTGAGTTAATATTGGGAAAACAGATGTTCCTACAAACCTGTGCTTCATTTCTATTCTTGGATTTTCCTTTTTTTCCTTTCACTTTCGAAGCTTACTCTTAAATATGTACTCATAAGATATAAGATTGTCTTGCAACTGGGCTCATCCTGACACTTAAACATTCATATAAAATCAAGTATCTACATAGTCAAGCTGCTTATCCATTATGAAACAGGAAAAACAAATATAAAAAAAATATTTTAAAAATCATAGCCACAAACATCTACACAGAATCATTCAGTTTAGACAAGACCTTTAATATCAAGTCCAGCTGTAGATCTAACAGCATCTCAGTGTGAAGACTGTCTAAAAAATAAATATTTACTTTTGATGGTGTAAAACTCGTTATTTTTTTGTCGTAAGACTGTATAAAAATATAATTAAATAAATTATATATAAAAATAGTAGAGTATAAAATAAACCTCAAGTTTACAATGTCAAAACAAAAAAAAATTACCTTAAAAATATGAATCATTTAATGCTGATATGAAGCAAGCAAGAATGCTAAACACTATGAAAAAATATTTCTTCATACTTGAAATCAGGTAATTTTTAAAATTGTGATTATACAGAAACAAGGAATTTAATTGGGAAAATTATGAATTTATGCAGACATTTAGCATAAATTCCAAGCAACATAAATATCAAGACACAGAGTTCACCTATTCCAAAGCAACATGTCTGTACTGGGCAACATTCTTTGACAGTGGAGTTCAATTTCTCTGTACAGCTAAATTGTTAAAAAAGCCTCTGGCATAACTTTGGTTTAAATCACTTCCTACTCTTCAAAGCACTTCCTTGGCATGGATTGAAATTCAGTGTAGGGCAAAGACAGTTCCAATACACAGTCTGGAAGTAACCCTTGCAGTCTGCTTTCAAAGACAGCTGAAGGCTCATGCTTGCTAGTACAGATTCAGCCAATGAGTTTATTCTGAGGATTTACATAAAAATGAAGATGAAATTTCCCACCTTTTCCCAAAAGAATTATTTCATTTCAAAAACTTATTTTTTGCTTGTGTATGTGGTTTATACAAGTCTTTAGAGATGTCCTATTGCTTCCTCCCTGTTAATTAATTAAGCATCTTTATGAATATTAGAAAGGCTTTTACTTCAAGTATCTTGTTATTATGATGACCAAATGTTTGTGTGAAGTTTTAGAACTTTGATCTGAATAGGTCCCATGATTTTAATAAAAATCATTGTGTGCTTTTCTTCCTTACTCCCTGCTGCAGTTTAAAGCCAGCTAGCAACCAAGTGAGCTGCTCTCTCCCACTTGCAGGATCACTAGCAGGATCAGGGAGAGAATCGGAAGAGTAAAAGCTAGAAAACTCATTGGTTGAGATACAGACTGTTTAGTAGGGAAAGAAAAAGCAGTGCACACAAGCAAAGCAAAACAAGGAATTAGTTTACTGCTTCTTAAGGCCTGGCAGCTACTCAGCCACCTCCAGGAGAGCAGGCTCCAATCACACTAACAGTGACCTGGGAATAAAACTACAAACACTCCAAACATCCTGTCTCCCTCCTTCTCCCCCCTATTCTATATACTGAGCATGCTGTCGCATGGTCTGGAATATCCCTTTGGTCAATTGTAGTCACCTGTCCCAGCTGTCTCCTCCCAGCTTCTCCTATTCACTCCCAGACCACTTGCCAAAGTGGCAGTAAAAAAGTAGAAAAGCAATATTGCTCAGCAACAACAAAACCATCTCTATATTACCAACACTGTTTTCTGGGTAAATCCAAAACATAGTCCTATATCAGCCACTGTGAAGAAAATTAACTCTACCCCAGCCTAAGATCTCAAGACCAGAATTTGGAACTTTGTCAATGTGAACAATGTTTTGACCATGAGCAAGGCTTGAGTTACATCATAAGTGGTTTTACTGTTTAGAAAAGTGGTGGCTATTCTCAATTAGCATTTTATTTTTGCCCTTCTACTTTAATCACGTACCTCTACATTTCTGCAGTGACAAGTATATGGAAGAAAACTAATATACCTGGAATTGCTTAATCTTCTCTCACGTTCACAATAATAAAATTAAATTGTTCATGCTGCTTTTCAGATGTTAGATGTTATAAAGTGTTTTACAAAGTAATGAATTAAGATGTTGGTAGTGCTGTGCCTTGTAGGCAAATAGAGATTCTGTTATGTTATAACAATTGTTCACACACACATGTAGAATTCCAACCTGATTTTATATTGAAAGAATGAATGAAGAGGACACTGAGGTTATTCTCTACTCATTTTATGGAGTTCTAAAAGCTCTGAAAATTTTTTACCTAAATAGACAAAGTCATACAAGGCAAAAAGAACAGCTATAGAGGAAGAAACTAGCAATGGCTACATTTTGCTGATTTATACCACCAGAACTAGTTAATCTAAAGCCTTTTTTGAAAGCCTTGGCATTGTGATTTGTCAATATGGAAAAATTGTGTAGTCACATAGAAAAAAATGTTCAACAGTATTCACATTTTGTTTGCAAATTACCATATCCAAATTTGTCAGAAATATACAACAACTATTGTAAGTATATGAATTAAGTACTAATGTAGATCTAAATAAATAATTTATTCAGTGCCCCTTTGGCCAGATCATGCTAATTCCATCTGATCCTTTTATAACTATGTCTCAGTTTGATTTATTTTTTCTTTCTACTGTGAATTGAAATATTGCTCCTGCTACGTCATCTCATAGAGAAGTGATTTTCATAAGAAATGAAACATATTCATTTTTGTTAAACAGGAGATTTAAGTCCAGATTTAAAGGGAAGGCCCTGCAGTGAGGGTAAGTCGTATTTAATAGCAGTAGTTAATTGAAGGTGTCCCCAACCAGTCTGCTATAGAAAGGCCATTTAAATTATGTTAATCTACCTTATTCTTTCTTTTTGTTAATGTAGTATTTTTGAACTAGTCAGCCACTCACAGGTTAGCTTTACAGCCTTAGTTTTACAGTCTTTGCAGTATCATTTTACCTCACTCCTGCTCAAAGCGGGGTCAACTCAAGCTGGTTGTTTGGGAGAATTTTCTTTTGAGTTTTGAAAATCTCCATGGATGGAGACACCAGAACTTCACCAGCAGAATGTATCAGTGTTCAACCACCCACACAGTAAAACATTTTTTCTTAATCTGGAGTAATTAAGGTCACTGGAGAAGACAGGAGATAGTGGAGAATCTACAGAAAGCCTATTACACAGAAAAATTAGTATATGAGATAATCAAAAAGGTGAACTAGAGATGGGGATGTCTAGCAGCCATGAGATGAAAGTGGCAATACTACAGTAAGGTGGTATTTAGTATGAAAATATTAAGCAAGAAGAAATTAACCTTTAATTCTTAATGCTCCTGACCAACACAGAAGAGGAATTTTCTTCCTCAAAATTGATTGAAATAAAAAGCTATGTTTGGGAAATTTTCAAGATGTTGGAAATTCCATTCCAAAATGGAATAGTTTGGATTTTTTTGGTCTGTTTTATTATAGCCCCAGATAGTGTCAGTACAAAGTTTCATTTCCTGGTGTGATAGGGTTAACCTTATGACTTCTGCAGATGGATCTCTGCAGCCTTATGGACCATCATGGGATGCAGGAGCACAGCTGCCTCACCATGGGCTGAGCCATGGGCTGCAGGGGAATCTCTGCTCTGGCACCAGGAGCATATCCTGACCCTCCTTCTGTACTGACCCTGGGGTCTTCAGGGTTGTTGCTTTCACATATTCTCAGCCCTCACTCCGCTTGTCCTTCTGCAGCAGTTTTTTCTCCCTATCTCTGTAATCTCAGAGTGCTGCCACTGCTGGTGATGGGCTAGTCCTTGGCCAGTGGTGGGTCTGTCCTGGAGCTGCCTGGCATTGGCTGTGCCTGAGATGGGAAAAGCTTCAGGCAGCTTCTAATGGAAGCCACCCCTGGAGTCTCCTAAGGCTTGCAGTGCAAATACAAAAGGTTCATTTTGAGAAAAATGCCTGACTTTTGCCAAAATCTTATGTGATTAACACAGGAAGTAGTGGCAAGAAAGGTAATGATGGAAAAGGACATCCATAGGATACAGAATCTGCTGCTCATTAGAAAAGATCCTGACATTTTTATAGTTGTGACCTATCACTGCCATCAGATTACACAAATCATTTGAAATTAATAAATTTGGTATTAAATACATTGATTCAATTGTAGTTTCAATAGTTGCATAATAATAACAACCAAAATGTTAAATAATTATTCTGAAAAATGTAGAGGAAAATAAAACAATATAACATCAGAACAATTTTTCCTGTAAGGTCCAGCAGTGATCTGTACCTATACAGTAATGTGATATATTTGTTAATAATTATTTTGCAGCTTTTGATCACCACACAGTATTTTGTTAGCAAGCCATAGGGTTTGCACTTGAATTGAGAAAATTGAAACCCCATGCACTGAATGAGTATAATAGACTGCTCTGTGTGCAAATTATATTTATTTGGCTGCAGCCAGCAAGATAAAATGCTTAATCTAAAAAACTAATAATCACAAAACAGAAATTCATCACTATAACTCATTTCTGTGGTACATGTTACAAATTAAAAAATAAACACTAGAGGAAACTATATATAAAGGATCCTAGAGGCTCTTACAGTATTCTAAATGGATCATAATTTAAAAGCTGAACTATAGTAATATTACTTTATTGATGGATTGTGCTTATAAGTTGTGACTGTGCAGATAAATTATTTTTTTTAATAAGAAGGAAATAATAGAAATATAATAATGGTGCTATTGAAATTCAGATCTTAAGTTTCATAATTTTGCTTGCTTTTCTCATGAAAAGGTTTCTCAACACAATTAAACAATCATTAGTCATCTTTAATTGAAGAAGGTGTTTATCCTGCTTTCACTGAAATTAGAAAAAAAAAATATGCTGAATAGTAAAATTAAAAGTAAGATAGTAAAAACATTGTTTCCATTGGATGGAAACATGCTGGATTTAAAATAAGATACAAATTTCAGAATGCAAAGATTATACCTTTTAATGTCATACAATAGAANAAGAAGGTGTTTATCCTGCTTTCACTGAAATTAGAAAAAAAAATATGCTGAATAGTAAAATTAAAAGTAAGATAGTAAAAACATTGTTTCCATTGGATGGAAACATGCTGGATTTAAAATAAGATACAAATTTCAGAATGCAAAGATTATACCTTTTAATGTCATACAATAGAATCATCAAATCTTTTAGGTTGGAGGAGACCTCTGAGATCACTGAGTCCAACCACTGACCCAGCAAAGCCAGGTCCACCACTTAACCACATCCCCAAGTGGCACCTCAATGTCTTCTGAATATCTCCAAAGATGGTGTCTTAACCACTTTCCTGAGCTGTCTGTTCCAATATTTAAACAACTCTCTCTGTGAATGAATTTTTTCTAATATCCAGTCTAACTTTCCCCTGGCACAGCTCAAGACAATGTCCTCTTGCTGTGTCACTTTTCACCTGGGAGAGGAGACCAACACCCCCCGGGCTACACCCTCCTTTCAGGGAGCTGTGGAGAGTGATCAGGTCTCCCCTGAGCCTCCCTTTCCTGGCCCGTGCTCCTGATCCTTCACCAGCTCCATTGCCCTGCTCTGGACAAGAACCTCAATGTCTTTCTTGTAATGAGAGACCCAAAACTGAACACAGGATTTGAGGTGCAGCCTCACCAGTGCTGGGTACAAGGGGACAATCACTGTCCTTGTTCTGCTGGCCACTCTATTTCTCATATAAACATGGATTCCATCAATCTTCTTGGCTGTTTGGCCATATGCTGGCTCATGTTCAGCTGGTATATCTTTTATTGAGCGAAAAAAAAAAAAAAGATTGCTATGTCTATAAAGAGAGTTATGAGGAAAATGAATGCTCAATTTAAATTAATTAGTCACTTATGCAGACTCTCATACTAATGAATAAAATTATCTTTATTTTCTGAATTAAACTAGAATGGGCAAAGACTACATTAAATTTGAAGACTACTTTCCCAGATCAAACTTATTTGTCTTGGGCATGTTCCTGCAGAAAAACTGCAAGATAGTCTATGCAGGGTGTATACATTATTGTCTGGTTGTAATCAATAGAAAATATACTATCAGATTCCTGATGAAAGGTAGAACATATATCGATCTATTGATTTACTTGTTAGGCTAATTCACAAATTTTTCCACTCTGACAAGCATTGGCACCTATATAACTGGTCCAAAAATAATAAATTATAATATATCACTTTTAAATTTAGGTTTTCTTTAGGAAATCCTATCCACTGAAAATGATGTGAACTTATTCAATGCACTTCTTGGCCCTCAAAATTAGCATATCCACAAAGTAGAATGGTATAAACATTCATACTTCAAAGGTACTTTGAACTTTCCTTTTTCCTTGTAAATAAGGGAGAAAAAACATTTTGCACTGAGTCAGTCTTTTCCTACCTATTTTGACTATGAAAAAAAAAGGTAGTAGGGGACAGAGTGAGACCATGAAAAGAACAAAGATAGCTACAAATTTAGTAGCTATACTTGTTAGTTTCAGGCCATATTTTACAAACATTTTCACTCTTGATATTCCACAGGAATAGTCATGTTAAATTTGATTCTATAAATCATGAATCAGGAATATTAAAGTCTTAAATAATTGCAATCTGCAATTCCTTTGTTATAGAGCCTCTAAACTCAAAAAAGGATCTTGTTGATGCTAATTAGCAGAAGAGTGCCACAGCAATGGCAAATGAAATATAATTTACAGGTGACTGGGAAGACACAATTAATCGATGGTCAAGATGAAATTCAAAGGAATTAAAAGCTGTGTTATGTCTATTACACCTAACATATTCTGATCTGGAAGAGAAAAAACTGTAACTTTTACCTTTGGCAAAATTTGTAAAATTTCAAATAGCCAATTAAAACATCCATAAGCATTTATCCGTTTTCAGATATATATGAACTCAATAAAACATAAGCCAAAATTCTTTCACATGATGGAAGACAAGATAATCTCAAATGATCATGGACTCAGGTTTTTTATGCTAGTAATGAAGCAAATCAGTCTTCAGAAAATCTGTTCCCAATTGTCATGCTAGAAGTAGCTTAAAAATTATCATATCTATACAGTGTGGAAATGAAGCTCTCAATTCTACTTATGTTTTTTACATTAAGCAATTTTTGGATTAAAAACATTCAGATTCAATCTAGGAAAAAAATATATCTCATTCTAGATGCTTGTCCTTAAAGTTCTTCCTCATTAAAATAATTTTTTTAAAAAGCAATTTTCTTCTTTTCTTTAAAACAGATGAAAGTGAAACAGCTTTTTTTTCATTCATTCATGAATCTAACTATTTATAGTTAGAACATATGCTAGCTTTTTGGAAACTACATACTTGGTCAGAAATAACCTAACTTCAGCTGAATTTAAAAAAATAAGAGTAAAAATCTGAGCCTTTCAGCTTTACTGGAAACATTTTATATATTCATCTTGAATAACATATCCATCACATGTGATTATAAATGTGAGGAATATATATGTGTTTAAACATCATTTAAAGCTAACAAAAATTCATACCTTTTTTTATTGGACACCATAGAGATTTCAGCTAACTCAAAAATAATGTTGACGATTATTTCAAGAAATTAAATATGGGTGAATCCAAGAAGTAGTTAGTAGTATGTTGGTTGTAAACATTTCTATTTATAATATGCTCATAATATATTTATACATATATATATGTATATATTCAAAATGTATTCTGCTTTAATTTCATCTTACTAGCAAAATATGCTGTGCTTCTTTAAAGTGATGACAAAAATACTGTAGATCATGGCCAAGGACATTAGAGTTTTCTGTGCTCAATCATGTATCTATATATGAATTCTATTTAATGAGTTGGTAGTGCCAGTAGATTATTTGTTTGGTTATTATTTAGAGAAATGGTGAATTTCTCTATTGAAAGAGCCCAATTATAACCCCCTGATCATATTCACCACCTGCTCCCAAACAAGTTGATGAGCTAAGAAGGCTTACACTTAAAATGCTCCATCAGAATAGAAGACTTTTATACAAGAACTGTAATAATCCTAATTTAGAACAGAGATCAAAGTCCATGTTTTATGATCAGAGGAAATACTTGGACTGCCATTGTCATGTAATTCAAGTCAGGTATAAGCAGCAATAAGAAAATGGAGTTTTAATAATTTGTCAAAAATTAATCATAATACAGATAGTTGTGTTACTAAATTTTGATTCAAATTTGGCACCTATGGAAATTTGGTGTAAAAATGGTGCTTCATAAATTTGTGCTTTTGTATTTTATGTATAATTTTAAAAGACAGTATAAAATAGGTGTTTTTTCTCATCACTAGATGTAGCTAATTATGAACTACAAACTTGTTTTAAATCAGAAAATTAATTTACAGAATTTTTTCCAATTCTCTTAAATCCGGCAGAAAACCAAAAATCATCAAAATTGCTCTATATGAAAATTGCCTTTCTGTTTCTGTGTATACTTATATATAAATTTTGTATTGAATAGAGGCATTTTTCTTCAAGAAATATATATATTATCATTTACAACTCACCAGATACAAGAAAGTCAAATACAAAGGGCTTTTTATATCTGCAAAGGGCTATTTATATCTTAATCCTGTTATAGATGTTTTGTTTATCAGAATATATATACATGAGGCCAAGTTCAATAGAGTTGAAGTATTCTGCTGGACATGCTTAGGCCAGGTGAAAATTCTTGCTGGCCCACATATTTTTAGTCATATGAGCAAAAAACGTAGGGCAAATGAGGGTTTGGAAAACTGCAGTGAGATTTGTAGCAGGAAGTTGGTTTACTACATTAAAATATCCATTCTACTACATGAGCGCTCAAATTTATAGACTTCATAATTTCAGGAATAAGCCAAACGGAATTTATACTATTTCTAAATACATTGAAATTAAAAAAATATATATTTATATAATTGTTAATTATTGCTTTACACCAATGTCATGGCTGTCATGATTTTTTTTGAATGGACAAGAATGACACTCTCAGGATTTGAATTTTACTTCAGATAGTGATCATGGAGGAATATTGGAAAAGTTGACAACAGAGGAATGTATTTCTCATAAATGATTTAATTAAAAAACACAATTAAAAATTCTAACTGCTAAGAACACTAATTTCTTTACTAAAATAGGAATGACTATGCCAAGGAAATTAAACAATGTCAATAAGGAAGTAATTACTGAAGAACTGTGATAAACTTGCTGAGATCTAGGCAGTGTTCCTGAAATATTTTCAGACTGAATGACTGAGTTGACTGATTCTGTAGTTTATGTTTTTTGCTTTATTTAAAGTGTATGATGAATATTTTAATTTTTGAGGATTTTAATTCCCTTCTTATTCTCTTGCTGTTACTTCTTCATACTGAAATGAGTCAAGTGAAGCCATTTAAACCACTTTTTTTTCAAAATAAAGTTTATCCAAAGGATCAGATTTTTAGTCAGTCTTCACTCAAAATACCTAAAACCCCCCCTGAAATTTCATGCATTAACAGAAACTCTTGAAATATTTCAGTTTTGTCATCATTGTTAAAAATAAATTTAAAAACTTTATTATGTATCCAGTATTTCATTTTTTCTTGGCAGAATAGTCCTTGATTATTTTCTAGGGTGAAAAATGAACCAAAAAGGAAATAATTGTTCAAGATGGAAGATTCTGAACAGAGAGATTAATATGCTTAAGTAATTGTTTGATATTTTTCTAACAGCAATCATAAATAATTTCAATCCATTTCTAATGAAAAAAAATGCATTTACTGAAAACTTAATGTTTCACCATATAATATCTTCAACTGCAAAGCTTTGTCAGGCCTTACCCACCTGAGAATTTACCTGCTGCATCACTAACTTCTGTTGATCCACCAACCACTTGCGAAGACTGTTGCTGTTGCCCTCTTGAAAGGGGATTCAGGCTCCTAGATACATTAACACTTACAAGCAGACACTATCCCAAAACTGAGGTGTCCTCATTTAACCCTTTACTTCAACATTTTTCCTACTCTTTGTTGTTTCCACTTACAGAACACATGCCTTTATAACATCTTCAGAAATGCTGGACATGTTCTATAGTTCTAAGAAAATGACTTTTTCCTGTATTGATGGAGAGAGAATATTGACCTTTTCTATTTCCTCGTTTATTAAAAAAATAAATTAAGCTAGAGAGCTTTCCAGCTCAGCTGAGAACATAGAAATCATATCACAGTCAAAAATAGGCAGAAGGGGGGAGAGGTGGCTGCAGAAATTGGCTATTCTTGATATGGATTCACAATGGGATAGCAGTTATTAAGACACATCAGAATAACTCCTTTTTTTCATAGAGGCAACATCTACCCTCTTTGTTGAGCTCATAAGGCTGTTGTAGATTCAAAGGGTTAATACAATGGGGTTTTTTTTTATAAAAGAATCTACTACATAATGCCTGTAACTGTAATATATAAGTTTGTAACTGCAGACTCAGTTCCATTTCTGCTTCCTAACTACCTTTGCCAGCCCATCATTTCACAGCCCATGCATCACTACTTCTATAAGAGAGGTCACTGCATGTCCAGCAGCTCCCAAATTACCTCTCCTGCTAGGAGAGTGGAAGCCTGAGAGTCCTGCTCTTGGCTGATGTCAGTTCATTGATACAGCACCTGCTGTTTGCAAATGCAAAAGAGTAAATGGTAACTAACCAGCATTTCTTCATCCTCTACACTTTAAACAATAAATTGTTTCAAATTAATTTGTTCTGTTTTTCTATCCATTTTTCACTGTGCATTTTGTTTTTAATAGAGCCTTATATGCGTCATTGCTCACTGTGGAAGTGTAATCATATTTTTTGGCCCTTCAGTGTAAGTTAGTATCAATGACAAAAAGACCAGCACTGGAGTAAAACCTCCAGAGCTGCCAAATGCTGGTTTTGGATCCCAAAGGCTGTAGGGTTGGGATTTAAAATACAGCTAAATCTGGATTCCCAGCTTCAGGCCTGTGCCTGCCAGAGGCTGCACTGTGGCAGTTCAGTGACATCAGGGGAAAGAAGGAAATGGGAAAAAAAACCCCAAAAAAAACCTATGGGTACTTATTTTAATGACTTGCATCTCCTATCTATGAAATTTCCCGGTGCAGGAAAAGAGCTGTCAAAAATTTACATAAAATTTTCAGCCAAAATATCCCTTAAGATTTTTCACTTCTGGTTCACATAGATTAGTGAACTAGACTCAGCTGGCACAGGTAGTAGCCATGGCTTTACTTGATCTTCTGCTCCTGCTTCTTTTATATGTGTCCCTTTTGCTTTTGCAAATACCAAACAAGATTGAGACTAAGTAAAGAAGAGTGATTTAAGTCCATTCCTCCATGAAAAACTTATTCCCTGGCCATCTGGCAACTCCTCAGGTGGTAACTGAAGATGTAATGGTGATAGATGAGGTTGCATTTGTGAACTTTATGAGCCATGGTAATAAGAATCTCTAAGTGTTCTGCCAAGTAGCAATGGCACGGAGGCTCCATTAATCTTGTCTACACCAGCACCACAGTTATACACGGATGTTTCCCTGTCACACTTTAGGGAGGTGGTGTGAGCATGGCCACCATGTATTTTGCTAGGCCATCTCACAGTGGTGGTAATTATCCACAGGCACAAAAAATATCCTGTAGAATGATGGAATATCATCCCTTTTGGTTGCTAAAGCATAAATGTTGGGGATTCTGGATAGGTTATGTCTGTGTCATAAGTATTGCCAAAGCAGATGAGAGGTTCACTTGGGCAAAGCCTGATGTGATTGCACACACCCCTACTAAAAGATATCATGGATCATGAACAGGGAAGGTTACTCTCCAAATGGTTTTCAGTCCTTGAACTGACTATTGGCACAGCAATGGTAGTCAAGGTTTAAGCTTCCAAGTGAACCAATTAAGCTGTCATCTTGACAGTGACTCTTATTGCTATACCAGTCCTTTTCCATTTTCTCATGCACAGAACACAATTTTTCTTATCCTATAGTTTTTCTTCTGCTTAGAGTTTCATTTTCATTTTACATAGTGACCCAGTGCAAAGAGGCACCATTGCTCTAACAAACCAGACACTGGTGGAAAATGGTAGCTGTTGAATTTCATTTTCACTTTCCCCCTTCTTTTTGACAAGTACAGATCTGCCAGTTTGGAGAAGTGTAAATTAATCTGCATCTGCACCTTGGCTCTGAGCAGCCAAGGTTCAGGTACAGTCCAGTGTTTCTTCTTAGACCAGTGCCATTGCTGGACATTGCTTGTTGCTATTGCTGCTGATGTGATTGCCCAAGGCAAAAGATAAAAGCATAGTGCTCCAACTTTGCCCCAATGCACAATAACTGTGCATTGGGGCAGATTTGTCCCAATTTGGAGTACAAGGAGTCATTTTTACAGGGGCTGATCTGATAGCCAGTGCAAAGAAAGGACACTCTTGAAATGGTGATATAAAATGTCTGTAATAACAAACCCCACAGGAAAGCAGGAACACAATGCAATTAAAACAATGAATGCAAGGCAATGCGAGAAGCAAGAAGCATATCTGTAATGTCCACAAAATGGACTTCTCTACTTTCTTGCCAGCCCATTGGTTCCTTCTTGGAACAATGCTGTTTAAAGTCTCAGTTTTCCACAATTTGATGATCATTTATCCAGTACCAATTACAATCAAACCAAAGCTTTGTTTTTATAGCACATTTTGTAAATTTACAATAGCACCTAACTTAACTCCTTCCATCTTCCTACTGTTTTCTTTTGTGTATCTTAATGGGTTGCTCCTGGTTTCAATTTCAGTTCTTGGATGTCTAATTGTTTTAATAAATATTCAGTATATTTATGATATAATATAATAATATGTTACTTTATTCTTGAGGTAGAACAGAACTTCTATCATGGCTTTGTTCTTAAGGTAGAACAGAAATTTAAATTAAACTTTGTTTTCTGGTATTTCAATGAGTCTATTTTCTGTGATAGGTTTTCATTTCCATCCAGATTTAATAGGATTCAAAAAAGTTATAAGACTAATAGTTTATATGTATGCGTTTTTACGGTCTCAAAACACTCATTTAACTTTTGAGTTGTTCTGAATTTATTAAAGCTAATTTTAAAACTTAATTCATCATTAATAAAGCTATTAATTTCTCTTCCCTGCTATCTTATGAGAGGTCGCTCTTCTGAATTTTTTGAGTAGGTTAGATATTGCCAGGTAAATAATTCGTCAATTAATATGAATTCTCTCTTCTCAGTTTCTGTATTAGTTATTAGTCTTGTAATATTAAGAGACTTTATTGAATTGCTTAATCATTCTTAATATTCTTAGAATTATAGAGTGGATTGGGTTGAAAGACACTATAAAGATCATCTACTTTCAACCACCCTACCACGGGCAGGGATGCCTCCCACTAGATGAGGTTACTCAGGGCCCCATCCAACCTGACACTGAACACTTACAGGGATGGGGCATCCAAAACTTCCCTGAGCAACCTGTTTTAGACCCTCATCATCCTCACAGTAAAGAACTTCTTCTTTATGTACAATCTAAACCTGACCTCTTTCCGTTCAAGGGCATTCTACACTGTCCCATCACTATCTGCCTGCGTAAAACTTGCTTTCTTCTTTTTTTCTTCTCTAGACTGAATCAACCCAGGTCTCAGCCTGCCTTCATAGGAGAAATGCTCCATTCTGATCATCTTTGTGTCCTTCCTCTGGACTTGCTCCAACAGGTCCATTCCTTCCTGTGCTGGGGACCCCAGAGCTGGATGCAGCACTGCAGGTGGGGTCTCACCAGTGGGAACTAGAGGGGCAGAATCCCCTCCCTCACCCCACTGCCCGCTGGGCTTTGGATGCAGCCATGGAGGTGACTGGCATTCTGGGCTGTGAGTGCACACTGTTGGCTCATGTCCACCTTTTCATCCATGAGAGGCCCCAATTCCTGCTATGCAGGGCTGTTCTCAATCCCTTCATTGCCCCACCTGTACTGAACTCCATGAAGTTCATACAAGCCCATTTCTTGAACTTTTACAAGTTCCTCTGGATGGGTCCCATCCTTCTTGATCCTCACCATTTGCCTTCATGTTATCTGCAAAACTGTCAAGGGTGCACTTGATCCCTCTGTCTGTGTCATTGATAAAGTTATTAAACAGTACTGGTCCCTATATAGACCCCTGAGGGACCACACTCATCACTGACCTCCATCTATTCAAAAGCATTGATTGCACTTCAGTTTTCCCTCTGTAAGGCTGGTTGAATGGCTCTTCTGGAACTGGGACTACCCCAAACCAGTATATGGTGATGAAGGTGCTGGTAAACTAAGTCTAAACTGTTCAAAATTTTTCCAGAATAAATTTTAGAAGTGCCTGCACACTTCACACATGTGTAGGTAAATCTTAGCTGTATATGGGATACATCATTGCTTTAGGGGTTTTTAAGAGAATACTAAAAAGTAAGTATGGATATTATTTTTTTTGCTGCTGAGGAAGTATTTAATATTTGAAAGTCTTGGCTATGTAGCAGCATGGATTATCAGGGAGAAAATTTTCAAGACTTACCTTCATTAACAGTTTTAAATACATGCAAATGATCATAAAACTGTTTATGATGCTATTATTTTGTACAACAGTGAAGTTATGTACAATATTTATACAAAAACACCAAAAGACAAAATGAGGCAAACAAAATGTTTTTTTCTTGTTGCAGGACTCTGGACTGTATTTTTGAGTAGTAATTTTTTCCACCCAAAATTATGTAGATCAAAAAAGACCCAGAACTCATCTCTAGCTTAAAATATTTGACCTCATTAAGCATTATACTAGGTCACTAAAATATGAAATGTTTCTACCGTTCTCCTTTACCCTCTAGCCTCAGTAGGCACATGGACACACAATATTTTGGATATCTTCTAGAGAAGTAGTATTGAAGCATATACTAACCAAAAACGTTTGGCTTATTTATTTTTAAATCCGCAGTACACATTGCTCTGTACACTTTAAGGTTAAACTTGTCTGGGGGATTTTTTCAGTCTGTAAAAGATCCAGTTGTAGCTGTGCTGTGCCTGACTTGGGGAGGATACTCATCTGCACAGTTTACTCCTGTCTAACAGCATCTGTCCACGGAGCAGTGCAAGGATGTGTGAAAAATCCAGTCTTCTTACTGACTCCTAGCAAACCCAGCAGGATGATTTTATGTATGTTCATTGTCTTTGAGGGCAGTACTGAGCTGATAATTGTTGTATTTATATACTCCCTAAATAGCAAATTCTGACTTTAGGGCATATTATTAAGTCTGAGGAAATTTAAATGAGGATGTTAAAAATTTGGTATAAGTGAGCTATGAGACCCTCAGGACCTTCACAGTATGCTCTCAGAAAACTAATCCTATACAGCATTAAATTGTTCCGCCATCCTTGAGGACTTGTATGCTTTTTATTTCAAATAAGCTAATTCCCCACCATTGTTCGAACATAAATACTTACAACAGCACTGCAATTTAGCATACCTCTCTCATTAACAAAAATGAGCAGAGTTTTTTCTTCATTCTCCATAAAAACATCAGCATTTGTGTTAAAATATTAAAATGGATTTTTATAACATTTTTTAATCTAAAATAAATTTGAGACATATGAATGACTGCCTCTTTTTATTATTTTCAGAATATGGCATCCTTCCAAGCTTTCTTTGCTGGATATAATATTTTCAAGGATTCTTTTTTTTTTTAAGAAATGCATAGCATTGATCTGAGAGCAGCACTTGAAAATTTAGTTAATTTACTGGTTTTTTTAATAGCATTAATTGAATTTTAAAAATTCATAATTATTTAAAAAGTATTTCAATATTTACATATGAATGTTAATATGATGAAAACTATTTTTGAACATTAATTTGATAAACAAGTTATTCTAATGATAATTTCAGTACTACAAAGAAATAAGCATGTGCATTCCAACCACTACTTGTAACCCTTTTCAAGGTGTAGATAATTTTTCAAAAATTTTCCATAATATTTGAGCTGAAAAAGAGTTGCACATGACACAAGCCATCTTTGGGAGTTAGGATACTGAAGCTCAAACAGGGATACATGCAATATATATTACTGTTGTCTTTTAAGCAGAGGTGTTACTTGTTTGTTTGGATCTCCACTGTAAGTAAAACTAAAAATCTGAGCCCCTTCTGTGATTTCAGATAATTTGGAATATTCCTAACTGAAGTGTACTTATGTTAATGCTCTATCAAGCAGAAATTGTAGTTCATTCACAGGAGGGCTGGAATTCACTAATCTCTCTCTCTCTGCCTGTATTTTATTTAAGTACATTGAATGCCCCAAATATGTATCACTTTAGGAAGAAAAAAATACTTACCACTGTCATTTTTCATAAGTCTGGAAGTAGTGTTTTATATGTCATTTGGATATTCATCAAGACACATTCAGAACATGTAAATTTATTTCTTTTCTCATCTTCTAGAAATATATTTATTTTGTTAGCAATGGAAAACTGTGTTTGCTTTAGTGTAATGTTAGGAATACAATTGCAACATTTTCTTTTTAAGCACATTAGACGCATTTTTGTATCTGATGTCCTTTTGTTCATTGGCTAGGAAAGGTTATTAATTTTAGCACAGAGTTTCTGCCATTATAGAGAACTGATTGTGTAACTCTGATGCATTATTTGAGTACAGAAAAGCATACTGGGAGCCCTTTCCCTGTGAAATTGGAAGGCACTCTGCTTTCTTGCTATGAAATTTCAAATTTTGCCCTCCCACTATTCATGATGAGCATGAAAATCAACACATTTCTTGGACTCTGGGAACCCTCTCTCTTCAATAGAATTAGGACACAAAGATCTTATTTGTATAAGTAAAACAGCATAATTAAATGTTTAGTTAACATAATTATTTAATTTGTATTTTTTTTTTAAGTACAACCATTCTAATGCATTATAATAATTTATATCACACAGGTTACCTGCATTGAACTATTTACTGATATCAATTGCAGTAACTGAAATAAATGTAGAGTTTTTGTGACCTCCAGTTAATAGGAAATTTCTGTTTATTTTAATATCTTTCTCTTGGGATAGATATCTCTTTTATGGTCTTTTTCTTCCTCCAGCCTTGTGAAAAAAATTACTATCAGTATCCCATTTTCCCCTTGTTTAGAGACACAGAGTGGTGATCTATGCATCCCTTTCTATTCAATGCACAGACACTCACTGACATTATGCAGCTGTTTCAGGGTAAATCTTTTTATCAGAGGTGTCTGCAAATCCAGCTTTATTGACATGGACTCTAAGAACCCTCATCCATTATTATGGAGAATTGTGAAGTTTGAAAGAGCACTTTGACCAAGCAGTTTCTATTCTGAAGAGGACTGTCAACATGAGAAATGGCTCTTCTGCCTATTTGCAGTGAAGAGGTTTGGAGACTAGAAATTCCCCACATGAGAAAAAGAAAGGAAAAAGAGATTCTCATCAGAACCTCAAAAAAAGACATTGGTCACGGCTAGCATGGCTTCGTGAGAGGAAAGTCCTCTTATCAAACCTGTTTTCCTTTAATGGCAAGGTAACCCACTCATCTGACCAAGGGAAGACAGTCAATGTAATCTAACTGTAATATTTGGGATTTCAATAAAGTTTTTGGTACTGTGTCTCCTGCAGGACAGGTCTCTACAGCATCCTTCTGGAGAAAATGTCCAGCATTCAGATCATCTGAATCTGAATCACCATCATGAGATGGGTGAGCAACTGGATCAAGGGTTGGGCACAGCCATGATTGCATTCCATAGGGGTTATAGGTTATATAAAAATGACACCCTTTCCTTTTTACTATTTATTTGTCAAGTACTGTTCTGAAATTTTCATAGTATGCCTTACAAATTATGTTGACTTTAGAAAGGTATCTATCCTTGGAACTACTTGGAAACTAATCAAGAAGTCTTATGTAAGAGACAGTTTGACAGTCTTTGATTTAGTTTTTGTGTTTTACAAAAGGAGAATAATACATGCAGAAGGAAAAGCAAGGCTCTAGTCTGCTCCTTTTAGATGAGTTGTAACTTCTCCTTTATCCCATGATGTAAGATCAAGTTTTGAGACAGCTTTGATTTTAAGAACTTAATTAATGGCAGAGCTTCTTGGTGTGGGAGGTGGTGTTTACCCACAGAGATAATTTCAATTCTCTGAAAATACATGTAATGTATTCTCCAAAAATATTTATGGTTATCTCCCCTTTCTCTTATGAGTTTTAATGGTCTTACCTTGAATCTCTAAAGCTCAAAAAAGGCAAAGTGGAGTGTCATCAAAGGTCAGCAATGGCACAAGGTTTTGATGTCAGTGAAAGTTTTGTTCGACAATTATTGATGTAATTTATTTGAAGTTTCAATAACAAAATGTTGATCATAACATTGCAGTGTACTTAGATAATTGCCTGATTCACATTTACCTAACACACATCACAAAAGCTTATCATAAGATAAATAGTTTTATAAGCTTCAAATAATTTTTTAATTTTCAGATTCTTATCTTCAAGAGGAATGCAAGGAACACTATTAAAACAAATGAATTCTGAAAAAATGTACTATAGCCATACATTACTTTTTCCCTTAACATTGAAATCACCACCAGCAGTGACTTGAGGGCATTACACTTGATTGGCACTCAGAAAATTTAATTTTCATGTTTGACAAATGTGATAACTCAGAAATTCTGAACTCTAGTCCTGCTTTTCATACCGTGTCTTTGGGCACTTGCCCATTTAAGTGACTGTTTCATTTTATGTATGAAGGGAGTTATTGTAAATTTATATGTCTCATAGACTTGAGTAATGTTGGCAAAGCACCTTGTAGATAAAGTAAATTACTGAAGTAATTTTAATGTAGTCAAATTAAATTTTAGATGAAATAACTTGTTCTCCAATATGGACTTTTTACTGAATAAATCATTGTGTTTGGCTACTGATTCTTGTAAATGTGTCAGTGGGCCATCTAGTTCCCATTTAAACATTTTAGGAGTATTCTTTGAGATAGGAAATTTGATACAAGGCTATCATTAGGATAAATATAGAATTTGTTATTACAAACGCTTTAAATCTAGAAATTCATGAATTGCAGATTTTCAGTATGTGTTACAGTGAACCATTTAACGCTTGTTTAAACATTTTAGTCTGAACTTGTAAACAACACAGGCCAAAAACTGTGAAGGGAAAAATGAGAAATAAAAGAAGAAAAAAGCAGTTGGATTGTTAACTCAGCCAAAGCTGAAAGATTAAATTTGAACTCCAGCTGATGTAAATGGGATGCTCTTTAGTTTCTGCAATTACATTTATGAGCAACAAGAAGAGCAGAAAGTATGTGCTTATTATTTTGGCTGTATTTTGATTATGTTTGGCAGGGTGTCATGTAGGACAGATGGGACCAGGAGCTGGGAGCCACAGGGACTTCCCAAGACATCAGGACAGGCCCTTATAGAGCATGTTTCACCACCCCAGCAGGGCATAGGAAGAAGGATCACTGCACTACACCTGTTGGCTTCACTCTTGCTGTTACCACAGAGGGTTTATTTGACTGCCTTTACTAGCAGGGTGACTGTCTAATGTTCAATCTGTAGAATGTTAGGACTTCCAGGTCCTGTTCTGCAGAGCTGTTTTCTGTCCATCTGACCTCCAAAATTTGTGTGGATTTATCCCATCCCAGCTTCAGGACTTTCCATTTGTGTTTAGTGAACTCCATAAAGCTCCTGTCAGCCCATTTCCACAATCTGTTGAGATACTAAAGCTCTGCTTTCCAGAATAGCCTCCTTCACCAAACTAGTGTCACCTATCAACAGTGCATTTCATTATCCAAGCAATTATTAAAGTGCTAAACCTTTTTGGTTCCAGTCTCGACTCCTGAGGAACAACACTAGTGAGCAACCAAAACCTACCATTAGACTTCTGTCCTAGGGTGACTTTATGATATTTGTATCCCCAGTCATCTGTTCTGTTTATGCTGGATATTAAGTTCTGCACCTTTAAGACTGGTTCTGAGAGTGAAGGGGAGGAGAAGGAGTGCAGAGTTGGTTTGCAGGAACTGCATTTGCTCCCCTGCATTCCTTCTCATGGACTGTGTTGTCTGCAGCATGGACAGCAAGAGAAGGACAGGGAGTTTTTCTTTGCTTTTTTGCTGGTTTTCCTTGTTAGCTACGGCAAAGAAAGTTTTCCCAAGACTGTTCCAGGTTTTTTTCCTGGAACTGTTCAAACCTGCTCTGGACCAAAAACCCAAAAAACACACTGGGAGCTCATGCCTGTGGCCCACTGGGGCCCAGGACACGGCATTTTCCAACACAGGAGGGACTGATAAGAGACTGAGCAAGCCAAGCTACACCCCGCAAAAAGGACTCTCTGAATTTGCAATCTCTTCAGAACAACAAGAGGTTCCATTGTTTAATATTATTCATTTTCTCATGTTTGTGAATACTTTTTTTGTTAAATAAACAGGCTTTTTCCACTTTTCTCGAAGGAGATCTATGTCCTCCAAACTGGTTGGGGGAGGGGCAGCTTGAATTTGCTTTATAGAGGAGACCATTTCAAAAGTTTCCTCCCAAATTTGCCCTAAATCGGTACAACTTTATATAAACTGATCACAACCATGTGAACCCTGGGGTCCTGTTTCCCAGCCAACTGGAATAGTTTACCTATCCATCTGGTATCAGACTTTCTGTAATAGGACAATTTGTTTGTATGTGCATGACAACAACATTCTGCTTGCAAGATCTACACATTCTTAACTATGAAATGGACTTGCCTTTGAAACATGAGGACAACATGGTGACAGCATACCAAGCATACACAGTTGTTCAGAAATCTGAATATTTTACATTGGGTTTTGGGGGAAATAAAATTCTAGGTTGTTCCTGGCAAGTTCTTGCTGTGTCATATCCATTATGGAAAGATCTGCTTGGTCCAAATTAGATAAAATGATTCACAAGTATTTCAGCCTTTCACGAGCTTTTCCTCTGTTTTAAGTTCTATTTTAAGAATTTACAAAATTGTGACTTGGGTATCCAATCAGGACTTAAAGCCTTTCATCAGGTAAACTATGACCTTAGCCATGCTAAGAACTGTATCAATGTAACCAATTTATTATGAACCAGCAATGCTCCATTATGTCAACTAAGACCAACAGTGTTCTGAGCTGCATCAGAAGAAGCATTTCCAGAAGTTCAAGGGAAATTATCTTTCTCTCCCCTCAGTACTGATGTGGTCACATCTGGACTGCTGAATCCAATTCTGATTTTCCCAATGTAAGAAAAATAGGGAATTTACTGCAGCAAGTCCAGGGAGGGGCTGCAAAAATGATTATGGGACTGAAGCACTTAGCTTAGAACACAGAGAAAGCTTAATCATATTCAAAATGACATTTAGAGTAATGTTAAGAACCCCCTCAAACACGTCATGAAGTCATAAAGGCAGGACAAGCACTTGTTGTGTATTATTTATGGGGTTCTCCAGGTTAAACTAATCATATTCATGTACTGTATTACACCATGCAAAGTTCTCAAATTACCCACAAGAAATTTAATATACTTGAATTGTATGTCTACAAGCACTGCCAAGACCCATTTGCATTTTTTTCATTGAATTGGAGGTTACAGAGGGCAATATGGCAGAAATACACTTTAAAATAGAATCTTCTTTTGGAATGTCAAGTGGATATATACCACAGACAACATATTGGCTCTGTGCTTTAAAAGATGGATTCAAGAATATGGTGCTGCAGTAAAAGTCCTTAGATCACTGATGAAATACTTTTTGTCAAAAGGCTTGTACAAACCTTATGGGCACTGACCCACAGTGACAGCAGCTATCATCAGCTTTTGCTGTATGTTGTAGGATGGAACAGAGGATACCACCAATTTGCAGAATATCAAGGGAATATATTAGTCATTGTCAGCACTCAAGCATTGAGACTGTGTGTTTGGCAATGTTTCATTAAGTACCAGATATCTAATTAGGGAAAGAGAGTTCACGTTAAAAATTTCCTTTACATGAAAAACATTTTTATAACTGTGCAGTTATATATATACATAAATTCTAAAGCTTTTTTGCCATTAAACCTATCAAGAAAAAAGTGAAGAAAACAGAATACAGAAACTGAGAATTGTTCAGGTTGGAAAGGACCACTTGAGATCATCTGGCTCTGGCCCACAGGTAAAGGTATATATTATTGTGACAACCACAATAATCTTCTCATCTTTCTCTTGGTTCTGCACAAATACAATTCTCTGACACAAATGTCTTCATCTTTTTACTGTGACTGCCTAGTCCATCAGTATTATCAGCTCATAATCCTCATGATTCTTTCTCAGGACATGATATTTAATCCTCTGCTTAAACCATGCATTTTCATTAAAGGAAAATTTTGTCCTCCATACATTAATAAAAAGGTCTTATACAAGGGACACAGAAGAGCAGCAGTGGTTTTTATTATCTGCAGTGTAGCTTCTCTTGAAGTAGGACTCATGCTAGAGTAAAATGCATAAAATCAGGTGACTTTGAGTGGAATTCTGAATCAAAACTACATCAAAACAAAAACTAAACCAAAATCTAGATGTCTACACTTTAGATAGCCATCCAAGGTCTCAATTATTTTAACATATGCCAACACTTCCCTGGACAGAAACCACACAGGAATAGTTAGGAATTGTTCCCAATAAGTATTTTGGACATGTCAGCAGTTGGTATGATGAAAAAGCATGTTTAGGCATGTAAACATGAGCAGAGCTGTGTCAGTTAGACACAGAAACCAGGACAAATTCTTAGTCTGCTTTGTTTGCTGGTGCACATGCTCAGCTTGTTTAAAGTTGCTCATGTAGTGACTCTAATATAGAAATACAACAACTTCAGGGAAGACTTTCCTTGCCTTTCCTGTTCATTAAGTACGTAAGTGATTGCAATTTTTATGTTTCTGATGATAAGAACAAAAAAGATCTGAAAACAGATATGTTTGAAACTATTAAGGAAAAGGGGACAGATCTTGTCTTTATTAGAAACTGTTTATACTATATCAGCTCTCAAGTAATTTTCAGAACATGAGAAAAAGCCCAAGGGACTCCAATGCTCTTTCTAAATATTCACAAAGGATCATTATATACAATTTGCATGATATTTAACAAACCCAGAGTAGCAAGCATATGAGTTTTAAGCCTGCTAAACTGGGTGAAGTTTTATCTTCACCCAGTTTAGCAGGCTGGGTAAGGATTTTATGGATGTTTAAGAATCTGTAAGACTGGTTAGGATTTTATGGATGTTTAAAAATCCCTTACATTGAAAACTAAAGTAAAACTGCATGACAGTAAGTGCTTGAAATCTCATGTTCTAGAAAATAAATGGTCTTAGTTGGGCTAGATTTTAAATTTTAGTTCTGAGTTCAATGAATAACACCTTTTTGCTCCTTACCCTTGCCCCTTTGACCAATCAGTAAAGCTTAAGGCTCATTCTGCTTGGGTTACATTATCACAATAAGTCTAGAACTGTTTCCACACTGAAGTCTTTCTAATACCTCTGCTAAGGATTCACACAGTACTGCCCCATGGTAAAGCAGAACTAGAGCTTAGAGAGGGCAGAAGGGACCTTACAAAGGTTCATAAGAGAGGAAATGCCACATGATCTACTTGGAAGTAGCAGAGGGATTTTAAAATATTAATATAGATGTGGCATTAATATTTAAGTGCTAAAGATGAAATTGTAAGCAATTCTGAGTAAGAGCTGAATGACCTGTAAACACTTGGCATTGAAAAGAGCCTTGATAATACTAGTCATAACTAGAATCAATGAATAAAACAAAATACTAAATACTTTTTTTTCAGAATTTACTGAAATTTCAAATGTAAATATACTGTGGACTTGAAGGTTGTTTATGTTTGTTTGTTTCTTTCCTTTTAAGTATGTGTATTCTTCTCAGAATAAATCCTACAACAGGAAGATATGCCCACTTAGCCAACCACAAACAGTTTGGCAGAGCCAAGAATGCCACAGGATTCTGGTCAACATGCTAATGATAAAAGCCATTAGTGAAACTCTTACTAGCCTGACAGTTAGATCTTGCAGAATGAGAGTGTTTAAGCATTTGTATGCAATGCATACAAAGGAAAAATTAAGCTGTTATTGGAAATTTTGGGTTGAGAGATTCTGTTTGGAACTCCTGCTCAGTTGCTGGTATTTTCAAAGTATGTAGAGCTGATAAGTTTTTTAATACACATGGGTTTGAACCTAATGATTGCATGAAGTTTGTTTACTCTCTTGTACTATAAATAAATTAAACTTTTTTTTTCCATCAACCAATAATCACAAGCTAATTGCAATTGTAATAGATAATAATAGGATGTATTTTAAATAAATCATGGAAATTAGTGTCTCAAACAAAGTAGTTGCAAAAAATTTTAAAAAAAAGGAAAATCATGACACTGTTTCATTTATATGTATGTATGTCTCGTATGTATGTATGTCTCATATCTATATATTATATATATATATGTATAAATCTATAACAGATATATTCACAAGCATATTCAATGAAATAAGAATGACAAAAAACTCTGTTAATAACTTCCTGAGGTCTATTACTGAGAAGAGTTAACATAGTATTTAGTAAAGTCTTTTGGGTTGGCCTTTGGGTTGGGTTTTTTCCCCCAAAATTACAATTCTCTTATCACATTTTTAGTAATGAATTGATGAAGTAGACTCAAGGCCACTAAAGAACAGGTAGTAAACAGCAAGGAAAATATTTTATCATAGACACTTGTGATAAACATTTACAGTTGTATGATCTGGACAGTTTACATAACAGAGTCATGATGGTTGAGACAATTACTGCTATTCATTTTTTTCACAGTTTTTAATCCTGAAGAAAAAAAGAATTTAAAAATTCAGGCCTCAAAATGTAGTGTTGTTTCTCAGTGCTAAAGAAAGTTATCAAAGACAACCAGGTAGTTCAAGGTAACATAGCCTGGTTTGAGTTTCAAGAAAAAAATAAAGATAAAAAGTGCTAGGAGATTTATTCATATGGAATTACAGGATTAAATAATAGTTAATGTCATTTAATGAAAATAAGTCTTATTAAACAATCTGGATTCCCTTCTTTCAAATTAGAAATATAGTTTATAGTAATAACTGAACTGATGGAAACAGCCTTTTGTATGTGTGACAAAGTCCTGTATATTGTTTGGAATAAAGATTAGCAGTACTTGAAAATAATAATGCAAACGCAAAGTGGAATATAAAGCAGATGACATACCATGATAGATGGAACACAACTTCTTATGTGAATTTCTGCTGGCATTACATAAGCATGGTAACTTCCAACATTGTTCAATGTTTAATCAATGAACCACAAGTAAACACAAAATCTCTGCCAGTAAAATGTGCAGATAAAAGGACTGAATGAATGATAAATGATGAGGAGATATGAGCCTTGGAGCACTGAGCCAGTTCTAACAAAAATAAGTTAATAATCAAATTCTGGATCAGAACTGTGCAAAAGGAGAGAATTGGCTGTCTGAACTGTAGAGTGGTACCCAAGACATAAGAATTTTCTTTTTTTTTCCCCTGGATATGCCATCAGAGCCCTGAAACACTGTCTGCACTGTTCTTGTCACATATTTGGGAAAATATTAAAGTTTTAGAAATATTGAAAGGAATAAATTAAATGCCAGAAAAGCTCACAAGGCTTGTAGGAAATGCTGCAAAGAATTCAGAACATTCTATTTGTTTGTCTTAGTGGAGGTAAGACTGGAAGATGACTGAGATAGAGGGACTCAATGTCATCACAGAGGGAGTATACAAGTATTGATGGAGTCCTGAATTGGAGAAAAGCATATCATAAATCAGTAGGTTCATATTAAAGAAGGCTTTATTTAAATTAGAAATCACATACATCACTCTATAAAGAGAGGGGAATCTTTTAAGAGTATAGTCATGAGTTTCTCACTCTCTTTATGCATATTTTCATGTCCAACCGTGTCACAGGTGGCAAAAGAAGTCAATATGGAGAATGAAGCAGCCCAGAACAAGCAAAATATTAGAAAAATAAAATACCATACCGTGTAAAAAATCAGTGAATTTCTTGCAAAAATGCACACTGATAGCTGCAGATTCTAATGATGAAACTGTATTTTTGCATGTAACTTAGAGGCATTTTTTCTACATGCATTTGATGGCTGCATAGCACATTTTAATAATTCCTTCTCACGTTCCTTCTCATTACTTCATTCTCTGCCTGATTCTGAGGTCAGATGCTCTAGAAGAAGCCTCTACAAATTAAATTCCTCTAATTTGTACAGAAATGTATGAACAAAAATTCTGTGGCATTTATCCCAGACTGAAACACCAGCCAAGCTATGCAGAACAGAAGAAGTAATTGCCTTTTCTTAGTAAGGTATTAAACCTTTTGAAACAGCAAACACATGGAGGAGGTCTATTCATTTTTCCATACAGAGTATATTAGCACAGATAATTTCCATTAGTACCAATAAAATAAGCATGTAAGCCTTCTACATGCTGTATTTATAAGATTATAAAGATCTCTGATGGTTTTCCCCTCAATGACAGATTTTTCTTTTAGAATTTTTATTGTTGGTGAACATGGGGGATTTTGGATGTAGCTGTTAAACACAGCAGGGCCCTTTACCTCATTTTAGATGGTTTGGTTGGGGAATTTGCACACACCTCACACTGGTGACTAATGTAGTTGAAATATCAACACAACTTTTGCATTTAAAAGAAGGAATATATTCCCCATTCTATCCTGCTTTTAAAAGAATGCATTATATTTTGCTAATTTTCTATTCATTTTGTTCTATCTAGAGATCAATGAGATTTGTCATTGGTGGCCTGTTACCCTTTTGCCAGAACAAACTCACTTCCCCACTGAGGTTTTATGATTTTAATTTGTTACACTGGTGCAGTGTTAGCTAACAAACAACACAACTTCACTGCCACTAATCAGTGAGGCAATTATTTATTTAGGCAACTGCTCTGAATAGGACTGCCAGTGCCTTTCTATCAACTGTTAACAACCTTTTTACCTTGTTTTGAGATATGCTGATAGAAATGAATCAGATCTTTTTTCTGGTCTTATCAGACAAGAATATCCACTTTAAAAAAAGAACAGGGTATGATCTCTCAACTCTTTATTAGAAAATACTATGGCTAGTTTAATGATATCCACCTCTTAATATTTGTGGGTTTTTTTTTTTTTTCCCCCATCCTGCAGTGAGATAATGCCTTTAGATTGGAGAAAGTTAAGCTTATAGGCTCTTCTACAGTCTCTGAAGAAAAATGGGTACATTGTGATTAATTCATAGTATGTCTCCATCTTCAGTGCAAATAATCATCTTGGGAAAATCCTGTTGGGAAGGCTGAATGAACTCAACCTCTCCCAGTGCAAACTATCTCTGTAAAGTTATTTCCCTTCTCCCTGGATGGGAGACAGTTATCCCAGCTAAGAATTTAGTCATCTCATCCTCTTTATAAAAGAAGTATAGCCTAGCTAAGCTTTCAACTCCTGTTGGATGTTAAAAATACATGGATTTAATTTGGTCTCAGGCACACTAAAACAGTAAATGACAGATACTGAAGGGTTACTTATTTCCATATGTTTCAACACTATGAATTTTAAAGCCATTTGCTCATTAATAATGAATTAAATATACTGTAACTATGCAAATATCTAAATACATAGAATAGTTGAAGTTCAATAAACATGCATTTTTTGTTAGAGAAGCAACATACATATTTTAGGCTAAATGTCATCAACAGTTCTGTTTATATCTCATTTTATATTTGAATGTCATGTTAAAAAAAAAGACAGGGGCTGTCCAGGTTTCACGTGACAGTCTCCTTTGTCTTAACATTTCAACATTATTACCATAACATAACATGTTAGTGTATGTGTCAGCTTTCACAGTTTAAAGAAATATAAATGCCCACTAAAACACAATGTGTACAGGCAGACAGTGATGACAATGATGAGGCCAAGAAAATTGAAATTGGTATGTTTGAATGAATATATACAGTGCTTCTTTCCAAGGAGTCTTGTAAAGTTAATTAACAGTTATATACCCTGCTGTTTTTTTTGTTTTCCCTGTTTTTTTGTGTTATCTTTCATTTGATGGTATAATTCATGCCTAAAAGAACAAAGAAAGAATATTGTCTCAATATCACAATCATTATTTTTCTAAATACATAAAGACATTCTGAATCTACTTTCTCTGTTTTGTTGTTAGAAGGATGCTCTGTGCTAGGAGAGAGCATAAACACTGTGCCCATCTCAGATACTACAACCAAGATAAGTGCACTCTGCTGTATTTCTACTTAAGCTGATCCTTGTCTTGAGACTTACTGAAATATATTCTTGACTTACACAATTTAGTTTTAAGTGTAATTAAAAGAGATGCAGTTCCAGCATGTTGGTTGTTAATTAACATTTTATATCAATAATTTTATATTTCAGAAGAATGGAAATATATTAAATATTGACTAAAGTAGTCATTAATAATGAATGCTTTTTTTTCTGCTGAGGCAAATACTTTATAATAAAGAATGCAATGTGACACATCATGCTCTATAACAGCTTTGCCTACTAAGAGTCAATTTACAACTTCTCTTGAGCAATTGTAGTGTCCACGAAGTGTCTGTGTAAGAAAAGGAGGAGAGGAAGGATTAAGAAGATGACAATTTTATTTTTCACCATTCCACCTGTATATTTTTCTCTAAGATACGAAGAGTGAGTGTTTGAGAAGATAAAATGTCCTTTTTCACTCTACAGAAGACTGTCATTCCACTCACTCTGGTCCTGGTTCGGACTGTTTCTACTTTCTGCTGCTTCAACATTGTTTTATTTCTCTTTTCCATTTTAGATTCTTTCCCTTTTGTTCCTGCAAGTGTAAAAGGTTATATATAAAAGACTATGTATAAAGAAAGAAAACAGGGTGGTAGATATGATATTTCTTTTAACTTTGACTTCTTTTAAAACATGGATTTGTTTTGTGACGTTGGCATCAAACTGTAATTCTAACACTGGTTCTAGGTCAACATGGGCACATGGAAATGTTTCACCAAGAGAAAAAGCAAAGATGGTGGAATATTTTCCCAAAGCTGGTCCAGTATGAACTGGTATGCATTGGAAAATGTGCTTGATCAGCAGTCATACTCTATTGCAGTGAATACCAGCTTCTAACAGTGTTTTGATCATAGAAAACCTTGTTATTTCCTCCCAGCAGAATATTCTTCACCATTGCTGTATTTCATAATCAAAACAGCTTAGTGATCAAAGGGCACCATTTTCATTTCTGACACAGTAGCTTTACCATATGAAAAAGCAGTTATTGTTGAACATTTTTTTTCCTTCTGAAACAGTACTTTGAGCAGAAAGGAAGGGGTTATTTTTTGTCAAATACATTTTCCAGGGGCAGTACCACCATGTCTATCACTTTTTTCTGGAGATAAGCTGAAAGCATCCACTTTGCATAACCATAAATTGCTGTGTTCCAAGTACCATATTTCCCATTAAACTCACCTTGCTTGACACCTTCAGTGCCAGATGGAAACATTACTAAATATTTTTATTTAAAATGTTGTTTGTTTATTACAAATGGTGAGATTTCAACTCTTCCATCCTAATATTCTGTTCTGATTTCCTTGATAGTGAATACTAGATTGCAACCTTTTTAAAGTTGACATCCACTCTGACTGCTTAATAAAAGATTGTAATGCTCTCACAAAAATCCAACAAAGTTAAAACTTAAAATTATTCACTCAAGGCGGATGAACTGGATGATTTGCAGTAAGGTTTGATTAAAGATAATACTTTAATGCAAAAGATAGAGTGGACTGCATGTCAGGAAATTTATATGTAAACTAGAACATAAAACTGGAATTTATTCTCAAGCGAAATGTTTCAAGAATCATTGCATGACAAAGTTAAAGTAAATTATGCAAACCACATACTGTAGGGAACAATTTTGCAAATGAATTTTTATCTCTAATTTCCCAGGCTAAGAATATCCATGATACCAGCAAATCCTGTGTGGGGAAAGTGACAATTCCACTATGTTCTTTTAATGGATCATTATTTTTATCATTCTCTGGAGGACACTTGACAAATGAGATTCTATCTTGAAACCATCAAAGGATATTTTTTTCTGTATAGGATATCTGTCTACAATGGACCTGAAAGAAGAGTCGGAAACAATGAATGGTAAAACTGCCAATTTTTTCAGCCCTGATCAGTCCAGACCACTGGACAGAGACCAGTTTGCCATTAAATGTCATAGAAATAAGAATTATCCTGTTTCTTGTTCATTTTCACACAACAAGATAGATTTAAGATGAGCTGTTTTGTTCTTGCAGGTTATGCTACTGTAAAATTATGAGATTTTGCTGTTGCCTGGAAAACAGTGCTGCTAAAAAGTAATTGTATCCCATCATCACAAAACATTTGGAACTTTCAAGGCCTTAGGGAGAAAGGGACATTTTGAAATATTTAAATTTTGTTACAGTGCAGATTATTCCAAGGAATTTAGTTAGCTCCTGGCCCATGCTTATCCCAACTATCTTCATAAACTGAGAACTACATAAACTCTCACAAATTATATTCCCTGGAAGAATAAAATACTCTGGAAAACCCAAGCAACACTTCACATACACAAAGTCTATGGATATAAATTAACAGGTTTTTCTAGGCTAAGTAAATGAGATTTTCTCTTATATTACCTTTGATCTTCCAATCATCTGTTATATTTCATGCCATTTCTTTAATTCAGTGCTAACAGTATCAAAAATCTTTCATGGTATAGACATAAGTGAGTCCTAGATAAATTCCCTTCTAGGTCAGACTTGATTCAGATTCATTTGACAGTCACTCACTCACCACAGATAAGAAAAGTAATTAAGCTGATATTGAAGACATATATGCTTTGAAGCATCTAATCAAAAGCTATTTTGGTTCTCTGAAGTTAACTTTAAGCTAGTCTGATACTAAGTTTGAGATCAAGTGTAGAAAGAAGGATCTTGTGTCTACTCTTAGTGCAGCAGAACAATCAATTAGCAAGATGCAAGTGAAAGCAGAACTACTCATATTCTTAAAAGTCAAGCTTAATATATTCAAATGTTTCTGCTTCTATCAGTTGGAGATGTAGCTCTCAATAACGTTTAACTTTATTAAAAATAAATGTTTTATTTTTGTAAGTCTCTCTTTACTTTTTTACAGAGGAAACAGGGGAAATTGTCTGTAGGAGATAAGAATGGAAGAATAGGAAATATAGTTCCATGGCCTCCTAGATATACTCATATTTCAAGTAAATAGCAAGATAGATATGCAGGAAGATCATTGTTTTTGTCATCAAATTCATTTTTGGTGGTACTATAGCACCTAAACCGAAGAAAGATCATTGTGAACAAAATGAACTCAACAGAAATTTTCTGGACATTTTAAAGTGGTGGTTGTAGACTAAAGGAATGATATGGTATGGCATATATATGAGGCACAGGAACAGGTTGCTCAGATAGGTTGTGGCACCCTCATCTCTGGACCTATTCAATGCCAGGTCGTTGGAAGGGGCTCTGAGCAGCCTGGTCTAGTGGAAAGTGTTCTGGAACATGGTAAAGGATTTGGAACTAGATGATCTTTAAGGTCCCTTCCAGTGAAGTAACTTTATGATATCTATGAGTCTATCAAAAGATAGGAAGAGAGCAGCTAATGGATATATTGGATAATGTGGGACTTGAGCATGCCACAAATGGTTTGGGACAAAGGGTGTAGTTTGTACTGATTTTGTTTCTGATGGAGGTAATTTTCTTCATAATAGGTCATATGGTGGTATGGTTTGGATTTTTGTGCAAAATAGTGTAGATAGCACACAAATGTTTTAATTGTCACTGAGCAGTGCCTGCACTCTGTCAAGGTATTCTCTGTTTCTCATTTCACCCCTGCTCCCCACAGGGAATGGGCTGGGTGTGCCAGGATATTGGAAGGGGACACGGCCAGGAGAGCTGACCCCAGATGACCAAATGGATACCCCACACCACATGGCACCATGCTCAGCATGTAGACCTGGGGGAAGGAGAATGAAGGGGGATGTTTGGAGTGTTGGGGCTTGTCTTCTGAAATCACCAGTACACATGCTGCAGTTCTGTTTTCCTGGAGATGGCAGAGCACCTGCCCGACAGTGGGAAGTAATGAATGAAATCCTTATCTTCATTCATATCAAAAGTTATATGCTTTGCGTGCATATAGCTTTTGCTTTACCTATTGAATAAGTAAATATTCAATATTTAATTGTCTATTGAATTGTCTCTATCTCAATCCGTGACTTTTCTCACTATTGCACTTCTAACACTCTTCCCCATCCCTCCAGGGGCAAGTTAAAAAACACCTGTGGGACATTCAGCTTCCCACTGGACTTAATCCACAACACTATATGGGAAATTTTTAAGGGAAGTCCTTTTTCCCCTTGGCTTTCTTCCTCTTTCCTGTTCAATATCACTTGATATTGAACAGGAAAGATCCACTTTTACTGTGAAGTACACAGAATTCAGCTTACCAAAACTTCTCTGTATAGCACAATTGACCTTACTTGTCCTAATTGTACACTTGAATGGTGGGTGAGGTAGATATATAAAACATTCATGTGTTTTTCTGTCTTTCAGCTTATGAACTGTTTATGACAGGTGATTTGTTGTAGTTGCAGCAGCATCTATTACATGATAAATGCTGCAACCTGCATAGTGAATACAGAATCAAAATTATTAGCTTATTTTGTTCTCTGACCATCTTCAAAGAAGTCCTGTAGTGATTTTTAAGCAGTAAAAAATGAAACCTTGTGAATTGCAAAGACCAGGCAGAAAAAAAAAAAAAAA
>VZRH01002939.1:175696-191138 GCA_013397555.1 Urocynchramus pylzowi
CAAAAACGTGGGCTGGAGACAAGAATTAATATGAAATTTTCAGAACTATGAGTCATAAGTGCAAAATAGTTGCTTATTTGGCTGAGAGTTTTCGCAGCTGGATTCTCTGGTCTAATCAGAATAAGCTTTTTTCTTACTATGATGTAAAAACTAGAAGAAATGGTTTGCACTCTGAAGTTCTAATGATATGAGTGTTGACCTTTAATCTGTGCATGGAATTAGAAGACAAATTGCTGCGACTTTCTCTCAGTGTTATCATAATTGAACATGTTGAAAAATGGTTCTCTTATGTTTAAAAATCATAGAAGAGGATTTCTTACATTAAATAAAACTGATTCATTATGATAAAATTAAAGAGATAAAAAAGCCAAGAGTAAGTTTTAACAGCTTTAAATAAGAGAGGGCAATAAAGAGAGAAGCAATAAAAATGGAAAATGTTCAAGTCTTAAGTGAGAACAGCCCTAAAAAATCTCTCCAAAATTAGAGCAGAAAGCATAAGCCTGTAGCCCTTCTCTTTGTTCCTAGACTTTCCAAAGGGTGTTTCATTATTTCAGTTGAAAACAACATCATGACATGACATGATTACGACCCATTATATTGCAGGCACTGCAGCAAATACCATCAATAAAAAGGTTAAATTCTTTTAAAAAATAGATGTTCTCACAGGGTAACCAGAAGAAATTCAGTGAGCTCCAAATAATTAGGTCCATTAAAAAGTTCCTTTTCATAGTTAATGTCTTTGTCTCTACATCGTATGGTGTTATACAGTTCAAGGTGGTTTACAATGGATGAAGTAAAAGAAACACAAAGTTCACCATTCTAAATTATTCTGGCTGTAAGCCAGGTACAAAGTATATTAACTGGCAGAGCATTAGCATGCATGTATGCAGTTAATCTTGCATTAGTATCATGCAAGATGATTTACCAGCAAAAATAATTTCTCTGCTGTCACAGAGACTACAGCATGGCTGACTCAAATGTAAAAGTCTGTCATAAATATCTGCATTAAATCTTGTGGGTTGCTGTTCATTTCTGTCAACCAGCTGAGGATGCTCAGTTCCTGTAGGATGCAGCTTATCAACCTCATAGACTACTTATAAAGGCAGTGGGGGTATGTTAAAAACCCAACAAACTCCTCTTTGAGGAGTTGTCTACTGGGTTTGTGAGTTTTGTTTCATTTGTTTCCTTAAGTGGACATATTAAGGAATGTGAATGATTTACTTTATTATTTTATGAGGGAAGAAGTTAACTGTACTCTACACTTCACTTGTTTGTCTCTCCTCATTCATTCTACTTCCATTTTCTCTTTTCTTTTTTGTCTTGCTTTTTCCTCATCAAAATGATCTGTGTTTGCTTTCAGCTCAGTGTGTGGGACTCCATGCAGTGTCTTACTATAACAAAAAAAAAAAAAAAAAAAGGGAATGCCAGCAAAATACCAATAAAAGCCAATTCAGATGGAGGAAAAATATTGACAACAGTCTATTGCAAGTGTAATATCATGACTAACTAACAGAAATTTTTTAAAATATTGTCATACTTAAATATATTGTAGTCAAATTTCCAGTATTATGGGAAGGTAATATCTGTGAAGGTAGTAGAATTATCTGGATTAATAGAGTTCTCCAGTATATCACAATAATGAAGTGAAAAAATTATTGTCCAAAGAACACTAGTAATGCTGTGCTTTACAGTTAATAATGGTTGTGCTGTCTGTTCCAGAAGTCAAATAATAGGGTCACAGTGAAATGCAAGCTGAATGGACTATCAGAATCCTAATGCATTACAAAAAGTAATAATATAAAAGTAATAGCATTAAATAAAGCTTTTTTTTTAATTATTATTTCCCCTTTGGAAATGCAAGCACAGATAAATCAAAACATTCTTTTAACAGATATCACCTCTTACTCACTTGGCATATCTTAATCTTGAAAGGTGTTTGCTGTGAACAATTCGCACTCAAACATTTCAACCCTGACTGATTGTAATTATCCTTAAGTATCTTGGTAGTAGGACTGACTTCCATCTCTAAGCAGAAGTAAAATAAGGATGAGGTTTGGCTCAGGGAGAGCAAAATTAATATAGAGTATTCAGTATTTTGTTGTCACTATGCGTTCAGCAGATTGTAGGCATAAGATTTCATGAAAGAGAATATAGAAAAAGATGAAATCTTACCTTCTGCCATTTTCAGAATCTTTCTAAAGAAAGCTATACAAGCAAAAATTTAATTATATTTTCTGTTTGAATAAGGCAAATACAGAAAGAAACAGAAGACAGAAAAAAAATTATAGTCTCAATGTTTAAGAGCATAGAAACTTTAAGAATTAAATTAAAACATAGAAAGCCAAAGAATTTAAAGCTTTATTATTTTACTGATATGTATGTCAAACAAGGTGGCAAAAGTTTCCTAGGGGTTTATGTCTCTATTATAGGGAAATCAGGAATGCTAGAGAAATAGCACTCATACAAAAGAAATACCACATTTACAATAATTTTTTAGATGTTCACTAAAATACCAAAATATCAGAGATTCTCCTGAAACCTGGACTTTGCAATTTGTTTTAAATTTTAAGCATGTTTCCAATTGCAGGCACATGATTTGGTAATGGTTGGAATTCATTAATTACACCTGACTCCAGACACAAATATATATTTCCATGCTTTTTAAATCCAGTGGTAAGGATGCACTTCCCAGTGTTTTGTTGTGCTGGTTTTGACTGGAGTAGAATTAGTTTTCTTTGCAGGCTGGTATGGGTCTGTGTTTTGAATTTGTGCTGAACACAGAACTAATAACACAGAGATATTTTTGTCATTACTGAGCAAGGGCTCACTCAGAGCCAAGGCTGTTTCTGCTTTTCTTACTGCCACACTGGTGAGGATTTTGGGGAAGCATGGGAGGCTGGGAGGAGATACAGCCAGGACAGGTGACTCAAACTGACCGAAGGGAGAGTCCATACCGTGTAACATCAAGCTCAGTATATAAAGTAGGGGGAAGAAGGAAGAAAGGGGGATGTTTGGAGTGATAGAATTTGTCTTTCCAAGGCCCCACTGGTGCAATGGGGCCCTGCTCCCCTGGAGATGGCTGAACACCTGCCTACCCTTGGAAAGCTGTGAATTAATTCCTTGTTTTGCTTTGCCTGTGTGCCTGGATTTTTCTTCCCCTATTAAACTGTATGTATCTCAGCCTGTGAGTTTTCCAGCTTTCACCCTTCTGATTCTCTCCCTGACCCTGGTGGGGGAGTAACCAAGTGGCTGTGTGGGACTTGGTTGCCAGCTAGGGTGGAACCACAACATTTGATGTTCTAAAGAGACTCAATGTAAAACAGACACAATAATTGATCTTGGGAACACAAAACAAGAGAGGAGTTCACACAAAATACTTATTTGGGAAAATATTTTATTTTCTAGATACTGTGTTATAAAAGTAATAAAGTTACTTTTTAACAAAATGAAACTATATTACTCATGAACAAAACACAATAATGATAGCAGATGTCTTATTCTACTGCTTATTATAATTGGAACCTTGAAAGTTTCTTTTAAAAAGAGGATGCTTAAAAAAGAAAACATAGCTTCTGTAAATTGTGTTTTCCCCAATCCTTACTATTTTTTTCCTCAAATATATTTGCTTGGTAAAACACTCAGATTTTAGTTTGGTAGAATTTAACCAAGATGCTTTGGGTGAGTACTTCGAATTGATCTTAATTTAAATTATGGGACAGCTAAAACTTAATTTGTGCCTGAACGAGATAATGACTTATAAATAGACAGTGGTTGAGATGAAAGACTGCAGAAGAGTAGAAATGGCAGCAATTTGGTCAACAACTTCCTTTCTGCAAAACATAAACCATGAAGATGCCACTCTCAGAAGAGTCTGAAAGTAAAAACTAATTTTATTTTAATGCTGAGCTGTCTCCAATTAAAGCATTTGGACAATTCTGAATCAATAATTCAGAGTTTTTCTTTAAGATCAGGAAGTAGGAAAAAAGGTGGTTAGAAGGTAGTAAGAAATTGGAAGGCTAAGGAACTTTACACATTTTTGTTTAGATGTTTTATGAGCTTCATATTATTTCAGGGCTAAAATAAGAATCACTTAGAAACTGAAACACAGACCTCTATTTTTTTCAAATTTCTTAGAGACAGTATCTGAGTAAGTCAGCTTTTACCATACTGCTTTGTAAATATTGAGTTTCTCCATTTGACTTGTTTGTTGTTTTTGCTTCTCAATACTCTCCCAGTTGTTCCAGTGACTTTCATATCATGACTTTAATAACATGTCAGGTCAGGTCTGTATTCATACTGGGAATATTGATCCCAGCAAAGATGTATATGAACTGAAACAACAGCTATGCTGAATTTCTAGCATTATTATTCAGAACATTCCTGTTTCTACTGTGTAGATAATTAATTTCCATATTCCCTTAGTGTAGATTTTGTGTAGGTTCTTGCATTATGTTGTACAATTGATCTACAAAAGTTTTATTAAAATGTATTATAAAACTCTTTTATTCCTTCTGACAAGATTCTCAATTGTTCTGTTTCTCCATTTTGCAACTGCTTGCATTAGCCTTATAAAAATCCAATTCACATAAAAAAGAAAAAAAAAAAAAAGAAAAGAAAAGAAAAAAATCAGGATATAAGAACTTAATGCCAATGTCCATATAGTTAAATTCTCAGAATTCAATAGATTTTACTGTAATATAGTATCCTAGATATGCTGTTAAATAGTGACATTGCACCAAGTTTTTTTTGTTTGAGTTTATTTAGGCCAACTTTTCTCACAGTTTCTGAGATATTAAATTTTGACCTTCTCTTTCATTCTTATGTGAAAGATCCTAAATCATAATTCCAGAAGTTATAAATATTTATTACATTCAGCTCTTCAAGAGACGATATGCTTTTGAAGATAAATCAATGGAATTAATTTAACTGTTTCCAGCCTTTTATATATAGAAAATGAAAGATTGATTCTTCACAACAGGACATACCTGATACAAGACATATTTTAAAATTACAGAGAAAACTGGCTCAGGTATGTCTGTGTTTGTATGCATGTATGTGTATAAATATATGCACACATACACACACATATCTGTAGCTGTATGCATGATATACAATACTGGACAAAACAATGAAATCACTCACTATATTTGTTCACCAAGGTGGTACAGATTAGCCAAGTTCCTGTATTAGATGGAGAGTTTAGCCACTGTTAAAACTTTGGGATTTCAGGGTATATTTGAGAGTTTTGATCTCTTTGTCTGGGATCTATTTTGTGCTGCAGAAGCCTCAGTAACTGATGAAAGTGCCATCCTTCCTAAAATTTCAGGTGCATTAAACTCTTTCAGAGTTAACACCTATTGTAAGATTGCTTACCTCTGCCCAACTCAACACTTTCAGAAATAAATCAGGAAAGAAAGGAACAGAGGTTTAGTAAAGGAATATAATAGCTGCAATGAGCTAAAGAATAAAGCTAAGCAGTTTGTTTAGAAAACTGATGTATTTTATAAGAGAAATTCATCAATTGAAAGGTGCTTCCTCCATCCCTAAACTTCTTCCTCTGTTTATATTTGCAGACCATGGGGAATACAACAACACCAGCAGGATGGAGAGGAATCCTGCACTGCATGGAAGTTGTGTGAAAATAAGTTTAGAATAAAGTTTAGAAACATCCTATGTCCTAACATGTACCTGTTATCTTACTTCTAGCTGCTCCATGTAAAGCAAACAGAGGTAATTTAGAGTGACAGTTACACACAACAGTCAGTAGACCAAGAGATGGTTTTTTGAATCTTTTTTCCACTCAACACACTGCTAAAAGCACTTACTCTCATGTGGAAAGTGTTGTCAAATACTCCTGTCAAAACCTTTTCCATTGTCCCTCCCCTTGCTGCACAGCTAAGACACGTTTTTCTCTTCTTCTGTCTTATTCTATCAAATCTGCTGCTTTTTCCAATTTATTGTCAATATTTTTCACTTCTCATTGTGTGGAAGTCTGCTGAAAGCTTTTCACCTTCAGTTTTCATCGTCCATATTTTGATATGATGGCTGTTTTTATGTAATGAAGGTAATGAGAAAAAATAAGTGAGTCAAGACCATAATGCAGAATATTCTTACATGTGTCCTGGAGTTCTTGCTATTAGAGTAACTTCACTAGAAGTTACTTTGGATATCTGCCAAGGAAAGTGCACCTGTTCTCAATGAGGGTAAATTTTACAAGAAAAAAACATTAAGCAACAAAATGGAAAAAATTTGGAAAAATTTGCAGCTAGCAAGTATTCTTTTTATAAAATAGGAAACAATGTAATAAATTATTTATATTTTTATATTCTGTAAAACTGGTATTATTATACTAATCCTAGATTAGTCAGTTGGTCAAACACAGCTGGAACTTTTCATGCTGTCCAAGCAATATCTCTAAACAATTTGTTTTGACAGTTCAGAGTTACAAATTCTGTTCAAATCAGTACATTTTTCTTTCCATACAAAGCGTGGTTTTAAAGTGTTTCTTTTAATGCATTTTTGTCCAGGTCTAGAACATTCCAGTAACCTTAAATTATTAGATATACACTTTGGATCAAATCTGGCTGGCCCTTTTCTACCTTTCTAAGGATGTTTGCGTTACCAGTGTTATGTATGTTAGATTGTTCTACACAGACCAGTTGGTTAGATTTACCTTCATCAAAAAAGAAGAAAAAAGACCATAATAAACATTCTGAAAAGCATAATAATATTTTTTTCTGATGTCTCTGAAGCCTTTATATTATCTAATTATTTTTAAAGTTTGAATAAGAAGGTGTGAGACGTTGAAATGTTAAGGGTTAATGACTCAAAAAATTGGCCATTTGCAAAAGCAGCATGTGCTTTGCTGAGACCAGGTTTGCACCCCCCAACTGAAGTGAAGGGGTTTTGTCATATAAGCTACTTTATATATAAACACTCTCTCATCCTCCTTCCTTCCTTCCTTCCTTCCTTCCTTCCTTCCTTCCTTCCTTCCTTCCTCTTTATATAACAGAAAAACAGACTAATGTGTATAAGTCCTCTGACCCAGGTATCATGCCATAATCTTGGCATGAGAAGTTAAATCTCATGACCCAGGTATCATGCCATAAACTTGGCACAAGAAGTTTATCTAGATATAGCTCTTGGTGGCTGGTTTTGAAAGTGATCTCCAGTGTGTTTTAGCTGCCTTCCATTCTGGTTTACACAGAAGTTAAAAATCTCATTTTGCAGCAAAAAGTACATGACACTACAACAGACTTCTGATTTCTCAATTTCCTTTTAAAAATAGTAACAAAAAATAATTAAACAATTATTTCACCTAGTCAGGAAATATTCCTACTAAAAACATACAATTAGACAGTTACAGAGCTATATTAAAATAAGAAAATAATAAGACTAAATTATGAGCAACCATGTAAAATTAATTCCAGCATTTTGTGGCTTATTTATAAAATTTAATGACTTACATTTTTATTGTGGTTTTCAAGTTGATAAACATGGTCAATAAATGTGGTTTACATAGACAAATGGAGAAAGAAAGAGAGGAAAACAGAAAGAATAAGCAGCAATGCTACTATTTTAGTTTGTCTGGAAAATGATTGGGTGAAAAGTACCACAATCTTATATAACCTTTGCAGCAGCTTAAAAGCAACAAGGTGTTTTCTATTATATGTACAATTCATACTTTTGAAAAAAATAAATGCTACAGCCTAGGCGACTCAGACATGCAATAATCTGGGTTGCTGCTAGTGGCACAATGAGCCCTCAAAACTAACAGGTTTGTCACCTGATATGAAAATATCTAAATAAATAAAATCCATTCCCAATTGTACTCTCAGCTCGCAAACATATTTTCTTTTCTCATAAGCCTGCCATTATAAGTTATTTGGTGGAACAATTTATCTGAACTGCAAACAGCCTTACCTGCCAGTTGAAAACAACATTTATTTCCCAATCTATTTATCCAAATTAAACTCAGAATCTGTGACTGTCATGGTAAGCTGATAACTGTACACTGATGTATATTATGCATTTTTAAATGATTGTGTCTTTGTTTGGTTCCTGCTTCTGGGAGTTGTACAGCACTTCTGTTTACATTTTAGCTGACTAATTTTCCGGAATCTTTCCATTCTTAGTCGTGGTTACACTTTCTAGCCAGAAGCTTTCAGCAATATGGTTGAATGTCTCAATTATATTTATTGTTATCTGCCCCTTATATGGTTTTATCCAGACACTTTCCTGCATCTGTTTTTTCAAATGTGAACATTAACAGAAGGCCTAAGATGGACAAGAGGCAGAAATATATTTCATCTGCTCTTTTCATTGATGGTGTTTTACTGGACAGCATGAATTGTATTTGTATTGTATTGAACTGTATTAGCATTGTATGCTAAAGAATATAATTTCCCTAACACATTTTTAGAGTCTATTTTCCCTAATGGACCCTCATCTAATTTGCTAGTAAGTGATGTATTCCTGCTGGAGGACTAAGAAAGCACCTTACATGACACTGATATTAAAATAATAATGCATTTGTTTCTGTTTTCTTTTGTGAGCATGAGTTTTTAGATATAGTGTCTTAAAATCTCTCTGTAACAACAAGGAACTTCCTTTGAGGAGGTGTGGAGACAAGCATAAATCCACAACAAATATTATTGGATTATATGGAGAGAAACATTAAAAATTATCAAGTCAAAAACTTCAGGAAATATAATTTCCCCTTAAGAACCCAATCTTCCATTGTTCTAAAGAGAAGAAGAGTTCTCATATCCCCACATTAGGGAAAAGTGAAGAATATCTCAATTATTCAGACATACCATATCCAGGTCCCACACTAGTATAAGGCATTGACAAATTAAAACCTCTTTGAGATACATAGATGAATATTTAGTTCAAATTGATTCTTTCTCATGTGCTAGGACTAAGAAAGAACTAAACTACCACAACCAACTTCTTTAGAACATACTTTTTGGTTATTTTTAAATATTAATAAATATTATGTTTTAAATATTTTTCAGGACTTAATATTTTCACTTGAAATAGTATGGAGTACTCAGTTTGTTTCTTTTCCATTTTTTCTGAGGCTGTGTGTTTGAGTGATATACTGAGGAAAAAAATGGCAGTGATTATAGCCAAGAAGTACATCATCCAAAGAATTAGGAAAATTCCAAATTATTATTCTTTTTCATCCAGAAGGCCACTAGTGATGACTTTTTACATATGCTTTTTTTTTTTTTTTTTTTTTTTTTTACAAGGCCTTTCATATTTAAACCTGATATTTGTCTCATGAGANTATACAAGGAAGAACTGAAAATGATGACTGTATCAAATTTTTTTTCATAGTAAAAAAGAAAAAAAAACATATATTAGTAAATTAATTATACAGCTGTAGCTGGCAGCAATGAAAGCACAGTCATAGTGTATCATCTCTATCAAGAAGTGTGAATGAGCCATTAGTACCCTTACTGTGCACCCTTCTTGCAGCAGTCACCTGTCAAACAGGTAGCTAGCTCTATGGGAAGAGAGGCAAAACATGAGCAGCCACCACAGCAGCAACAACTTCTTGTTAACCTTCAAAGAGAAAAATCACATTTTGGAAGTTTGGGGATAAACTGTTGCTTTAAAATCCTAAAGGTGATCTTTTATATAGAGAAAACTACTAATAACATCTGACACTATACAGTGACCTCATTACATTTATGTTTTCTATCCTAGGGTACCATTTGCCCCTTACCTAATTAGTCTTTGATTCTGGAAAAACAATTTAGAGGACAGAACTCTTGCAGCCCTCTACAGAAATGTTTCTGTGCATGCTCTGAAAGTACTTTGGACAATTTCAGGAACTAGCAGATAAACGTGCTGAGAAAATTAACTTGGTGATATTTTTGAAATTTGCATCACTTAATGTAAAAGTAGCATAAAAATGGATTGATTCAAGTTTGAATCTGCACTATGAACATCAGAGTTCAGAATAAGATAATGTTGAAAACACAATTTGATAAAAAGAATATTTGTGCAAAATCATATTTTAATATCTGTGTTTTCATCTTTCGTCTATAACCTTGAGAAACAGAATTTGGCAAAATTATTTTACATGAAAGTCAAAAGAACCTAGGGTATGCTTTCTTCCTTGACTTTAAGAAGGTTCTCAGATATAGGAAAAAAGTAATGAAATGTCACTGCAAGGGGTAAAAGGGAAAATCTTATTATCAGTAAAGAAACCTACTGGCTTCTCTGACACCAGCCTCTTATTCATCTCTTGTAAGCCACACCTAGGGGAAAGAAAAAACCCACCAACAAACAAACAAAAAAAATCCAACTCATAATTTCATTTGGCTTGATTGAACAAAGTGGATTTCAGTCCTGTGCAGCACAAACATCCCTACTGACCCACCATCTGCACACAGTCTCTCTTTTTAAATAGATCTTAACCAGTTTGGAGGCAGAATTCTCTGTAGCCACAGTGGAGAACAGTGGAGAAGACAGCAAGACCATGAAACTCTATGATGGAATATTTCTTCTGCCAAAAAAAAATTAATTAATAGCAATAGCTGTAAGACTACAAGAGGTACTATGAAATCCCTTGTATGTAATGTACTTATTAGGCACTCTGCTTTGAATTTACCAAACAGATATGCAAGTGACATTTAGAAAAGCATTTTGTCAGCCAAACACTCCTGTTCTGTCTTTTGGTCATTTTTGGAAGTGGCATCAGCATAGGGAATCTAATCGAGTTGAAGAAGCATGTCTTCAGCATTCTGGACTTGAATGTTGCCTATATTCCCTAAATTTTGAAGTAATAACAGTTAGAAAGCTTTATTGCAGAGACTTTCACTTTACCCAAAAGACTGCCAAAGACAAATCACCGCATTTCATTGGACTTGTGCTGATTCCACACAGAAGAAGAAGTTGCCTGTTTTTTTCACAGCTGGCATTTACCAGCCTTTGACTTGTCTTTCTTGACATCCCCTCTGGCTTGATGTCTCACTTCTCCTTTATATCTTTCCAGTGATCCTTCACTATTGGTTGCTGCTTCACCAATTCCTTCTCACCTCTGTGGCTGTCCTCTGACTCCTAAAAAGTTTTTCCTAGGTCCCAGCCAGACCCAAGTCTGTTCTTCCTGAATATCTTTCACTAGTTGCTCAAACCTCCAGGCTGCTCCAGATCTGCAGCTAATGCTCACAGGCTTCCTGCAATATCTGCCTCCCCCGCGGAGCTCGCCTGCTCTTTATTGTCAGGTGCACTCTCTCTGCCCCACTGAATTTTTTAACTCTAGCTAAAAAAAATAAGACAAAGGAAGATAAAAGCAGCATCCTAACCTAGCTGAGCAGCATCCTAACGCAGCTGTCATACAAGTACAAAAGGAGCAGAAACATGCCTGAGGCTAGTAGGACAACGTAACCATATTATTTTTCTTTGAACTGTAATGTTTTACTTCCCATGGGTCATTCAGTAGATTCCAGAGTCTGGTTCCAAAGAGAACAGACCAGGTCAGTCAGTTTAAAGAATAGGAAAACTGTCATTTTCTGAAATGCAAAAAGACTTATTTTTACAACTATGAGATGAAATTTTTCTTCATGTTGCTTTTGAATTGGATTTTTCTGTGGAATTCATTCACATAAATACTTCAATAATGGCAGCAAAATATATCCAGCTGTATCTCTTTTCTTGTGTTGGTAGATAACTTGCTTCTTGAGACAATGTCCTTTTGTCTTGGAAAGCATAATTTAGACTCTGAAGCTATATTGTGCTCTGAGCTTCTGAATATTGCCATATCTGAAATTTTACACTGAAGTATAAAATTTTCTTGGTGTTTTGTGAAAGAGCTGAATACAGACTACTGCAGAACACTAACTTTCAGCCACATATTATACACAAAACTACATTATCTCTACATCTCCTTTTAATAGAGTTGTGAGGTGTAACATGACAAGGTCTCTAAAAGCTACCTTACTATGCTGGAACTGAATTATAAAATTTCAGATTTCATAATTAGGAGGCAATGAAAAGCTGTGGCAATTGTCTGGCTGTCAGCTTCTTCAAGGCAGTGAATCAACCTTCGTGGAAGGTTTGTGATCAAGGTCACATAATTTATTATCTGGAGGAGAGCACAAGCTCTGACTGTGAGGAAAGGGAAGCAGACCTATGTTTGAACCCCAGCAGGAAGCGTTCAAGTAGCTTTTATTTCCAAAATAAGCTGATTTGGAAAATAAACCATGGTAAACCACCATTTCTGAACCTGTGCACACTGACTGCTGTGAGATGCAGTTTTCCTGTGTGTTGCTGTATTCCTCAAACAAGCAAACTGCCTTTGACATCACAGACTCAGAGCAGGACAGAAATGTTGTTTCACTTTTGACCCCCACTTTCTCTATTTTGTCTTTTCTTGGATGCAAAACAAGTGCACTCAAGCACACAACCTAGAAGTGCATTTCTAATCAAATATTACTTCATCCATTCTTCACTCCTAGAAATAGGCTAACAGAGAGAGCTAATAGGCTAACAAATGAGAGTTGTTTTTCCACACTTAGTATTCAGAAAGATTTTTGCTGAATATATATTGTATCTATTATTCTTCTTTGGTTGCTTATTGTCAAAAGAACTTGTTGCTTTTAAAATTCAGCAAACCTTGGCTGGCATTTCTTGGTCCATTAAAGCCACATTGCTCTTGGCACAGATTTGGAAGCAGCATGGAAATGATATAAGTAATTTGTCCTAGGCAGGACAGCTCTGTTGAAATCTGGCAGCAGAGGTTTTCTCTACCTAGACCAGCTGTACTTTATGGATCACAGTACAGTACAGTTGTTCCCATAGTTTTTCAAGGTAAATCTCTTTATGAGACAGTGAAACCAACTCACATTGTCACAAGTATATTTTCTCTTTCTTCCATGATCACTCCTAAAATTTCTTATTCTCAAGTCCTGTTCTGTACTAAATATAACTTATTTTGAATAAAATTATTTTTCCAATTTTATAAATAATCATGTAAATAAATATAAGGATAAGGAAATTTATAATATAGGTTGATGCCTAATGTAGTTTTATATGTAAAATAACATATAATTTTATAGTAAAACATTGTTACTTATATTGTAATGTATATACACTTAAAATTTTGTGAAAGGCCTGCTAGCAATTTTGTGCTGTTTAAGGATAGCAAAATGTAAATATTTAACCATGCTTATAAAAAATAATGCATTTCATAAATTCTGAAAAATAGCATACTTCATCTTTTTCTTACTGAATGTTTGTGCTCATCCTGAAATATTGTCTGCATATTTCTGAAGATAATTTTAACTCAATGTCTGTTGGGAAGTATATTCACTGTGCTATCTTCAGTGAGCCCACAGTTTGTTCAAGAAGTGACTGAACATGCAGACACATACAGCACTACTGTTCATATATGCACATCTAGAATGCATGACTAAATCAAGAAGAAACATATATATGCATGCTTCAGTGAAAAAATACAAGGGGAAATAGAACTGAACTGAACCTTAATACTAATTACTTTTATTTACCTATTATCTGCATCTATCTGTCTGCCAGTCAGACAGATGCTTGGGAGGGAATGTGGTCTCATTCCTGCTGTAGTATCAGACCTCTAGACCTCTAGTACAAATTCCCTTGCAGTCTTAATTTCCTTGAAGATTCTGAAATGATTTTTCAATCCATCATTTTCTTCTTTAAATTAATAGTGTGAAGGCTTATAATTAATATTTTTTTAAAAAAATTACTTTTTCTCATTGTCTTCATTTTCTGTTAAGATTGCAATTATGGCCAATAATTACTATTATTACTTCTAATGTAACAAATTACTGTAAAAATAACAAAAGTAAAACAGTTTTTAAGAGAAAGAAAGAAGAAAAAAAGAATTTGCAGATTTTAATAACTTTTGTTATGGACATTTTGAATAAGTTCAGTATAGTATCAGTATCATTTTATAATTGTTGTTATTTATCTGCATATTAACATAAAATTAACAACTCTACATTTCATATACTAGAGGGTGTGCCTATGACTCTCAAATTATTGGGGTTTTTATAACCTTTTGGAGTCTGTTTTAATTTAGAGACATAAAGTTTTCTTGTTTGACATGAAAACAAAAATATTTTGCAGAAGTCACTGTAAATGATTAATTGTTCTGAATGAAAAATGTAATATTGGACATTCTTTTTTTCCCAAATGAAATAGAAATTTAAAGAAAACATGTCACTGGCTTACATAGGATTCATTAAAAAAATCAAATCTAAAATATGGTAATCAAAAAAAAAAAACTATTTTAGTGTTTCCTAAGTGGATGCTATCATTGCCATGATAATTACAGTCTATTTCCCCTTTTTCTTCACCATGTAATTTGTCTGTAAGGCAGAACAAATGCAGTAGTAAAGCAAACTTTCACAAATTGATCTGCTACACGACTGTACAATTACTGTGATTTCTCAATTTTCATTTGCCAGGTACAGACCAGCCCCAAAAATCTCCATCTGAGGAGGTCACATAGAGAGGCTTTGGTAGGCACCTGCCATCCAGGCAGGGTCAGCCTGCCAGGGGCAGAATAAGCCTCTCTTATATCACCAGCAGGACCAGCAAGGCTAAGTGGAACCTCAGCAGCTTAATCTATGCTTGATGTACAGAATAAAAATATTTCCCTATAACTTCTGCTTCTTCTACCTCCCTTTTTCATCTTTCATTTCCTTCCTCTCCTCACCATTCTCTCCAACATCAGTGTGACTCTTCCATGCTACTATCCCAGACTATTCCTTACTGACTGGGTTTTTGTAGTCTGTCTTTATTATCACAAATGTCATCTCTGTATCTGATCAAAGGTGTGCTAAAAATGGCAAGAGAACTCTCACTACAGCAACTGCATAATAAACACATCCCATTTTATGCTTTGGATACCTATACTTAAAAATATTTTTTTCCCTCAGCAAAATAAACTCCATTTAACAAGCCTTTAGGGGATTAAACTGTGACAAGTCTGCTGTGCCAAAAAATTTGGGATTACTTTCATTCCCAAAAATTGGTTTTGGGTGTCTTTGGATGTGACATTCAGAAGCAGACACTTCAGCTGCTCCACAGGTACTTCATGTACTGAAGAACCTTCAGTACTGAAGAACCTACCTGCTTTTTTTTTTTTTTTCCTTTTTCTTTGCTTCTTTCTGCTTCTGCTTCTTCCTATAAAACCAGGAAGCAGCATCTGTACATGCCTAGGAGATGACATTGAGTTACTAAAGTTTATTTCAAGTTGAACAGAAGACATACAGTGAATTTTGGAATAGAATTACAATTAATGGCATTGCCAGCATAGATTTGTGCCTCCTTTTTTACTTCTTCTATGTGCTACATATTTGGCATTCAGTCCTTTGTTCTATGACTACAACTTGAGTGTGTCTAAACAGACAGAGAACTAACACAGTCACAGAAAAAAAAAAAAAAA
>VZRH01002939.1:191201-224142 GCA_013397555.1 Urocynchramus pylzowi
AAAAAAAAAAGAGAGAGAAAAATATTCTATTTTGGTTTCTTTGCTTAATGGATTCAATAGAAAATGAATGTTGGGCAAAAAGTAAAAGGGCACACACAGGATGTCAGGAATAGGGACAGAAAGGGCAAGGTAGGCAAAAGGGATGTTTATCTTATACCAAGGAGCCTTTAAAGTATCTCAGGCATTTCATTAAGTCCTCGTGTTCACCTAAGGGTAATTTGGAACAAAGGTTTCCAACAAAGGTGGAGCTTTTTTTAGACATCAGCCTTTAATTGTTCTATTTCAGACACCAATGTGCTCCTCACTTTGTACTTAACTTAAAATGCTTATGTACCTTGCAGAATCAGGGTCAAAAATTCTAATTCATGTTTGGAACAGGAGGGGGAGGAGGGAATGCATTATGCATTAAATGAATAAAATGACCCAGAAAAACAGTCAGAAAATGGACTTTTCTGACTACTGAGTTGAAGTTATGAGTGTATTGTATTTTCTGTAGTACAGAAGTATTTTTCAACCAACACTGATAAGCCCGGGAGCCACAGATCAAGTTTATCAGGTCCATTCTGCACATCTTGTCAATGATTTTCATGTGCAATTAATTCCAACAAAAATTATTGCTGTCAGATCAAATAAAAGCATTTTCTGCTTTTAGAGGAATGACTTCAGTTGTTCAGCTTTATTTTGGGTCTCACTCTTGCCCTGAAATACTTTTAAAATCTCTTCCAATTTATTACTAACATACATAATCATTATATGCTGTTAGGTGTGTCATGAGTCTCCAAGAGTAATAAAAATTTTTAAAATTGTTTCAGGAGCAATACAAACATTTGAACTTTACTCAAACTACCATTTCCCTGTAGTAATCTCTTTTGCATGATAATATGTTATTCTAGTAACTCTAGTGCAACCACTCCTTTCCTTTAAGCAGAATACTCCTGATGTGTTCTACACCCATGGAAATCACAGTTTTCTCACTGGAAATGTAAACAGAAAGTCATGTGTTCACATAGCTTCTCTTTCTTAATTTCTATTAAAATCTGGTGGTACAGATTCCTTGGGTTTCTGCATCTTTTTCTCATATTAGCTATTTTATTCATTCATGTATAATTTAGGCCTTTTCATAAAAGAGGCAAAATGGTTATGTATAGTGAGTAAGCTCCTGTGCTGATGTTAGGGGTTTTCCATAACATGAGAGCAAAAGAGGTGAAGAAAGTTTTCGAATTTATTTTTAAGAGGGTTTTTTTGTTTTGGTTTGGTTTTTTTGGGTTTTTTTCTGTTTGGTTGGTTGGTGGTTTTTTTGCGGAATATTAAATATAAATTGCCTTTAGCCCTTCAAAAAATCAAGTGTGTCATGTTTGAAGACCTTAATGACAGGAATGTATTTCAGAAAGAAAGTGATTCTGCTATATTTCATCATGTAAGATCTTTCCCGTGAAATTTCATCTGGAAATATTTATCAGCATTAGAGGACTACTTTTTTTCAAAGACAAAGACTTGATCCTTCAGCAGTCCTAAGACAACAGCAGAGTTCAGTACATTATCTAAAAAATTAAGTGTTTAATGTGGGATTTTGACCCGTAACCCCTACTGGCATCCCATCTGTTTCTTGAATAATTAATAGAATTCATCAGACAGAGAAACAATTAGGTTGAAACATCAGATATCAGATAAATCCCCAAGTTAATTCATACACAGTTCTCTGTGTGGGAAATCTGTGGTAACTTGAATAACAGTTATTTTTACAAAGTTGGTTTAAATATTCAGTCATGCTAAGTTAGTAAATTAAGCATTTTTCTATTAGGGGTAAATACAATTGTGTAATCTAGCCATTGAGGTATGCTCAAGTAATATAGAAATATCTCTCTCCCTGTAATTAGCTTTGAATGAAGAATACACTGGCTATGCTGGAGATGTATAACTTATATGAAGCAGTCTGACACACACAGGTATTATAAAACCATCATCACAAAGAAGCTCTAGTCCTGCTGTGTTTTCTAGAATAAATCTTTCTATTTTAGGAAAGTTTTTAGTTAAATGGAAACCACTGGGGTAATGCCTCTCTGGAATGGGTTATCTCCATCTTTGCAAGTTTTCAAACCTTAGCTAGAGAAAACAGACTGACTTCACCTAGTGATAGCAATAAATTCAGCTAAAATTCTGGTCTGAAAAACCTCCAGGATTCTCTTCTGACTAACATTTCTGTTAGTCTTCCTGATAAAGACATTCTCACCTGGACAAGGATGTTTCATACTGACAGAGAACACAAAGGGCTCCATATATTATTCAGTGGAACTGAAGATACCACTTTCCACAAATGTCAGTTTGGATCCTTTGAATGACTTCATTTTAACAGTGAAGGTTTACTGTGAAGAACAGTGAAAACCTCCCCTTTCTGAGAGGTTTTTAAAGAAGTTTGTGTAACAAAGGTAGGAAAAAAGAGAACTAATGGGACTTTTCCATATCCAAATTAATCATAGAGCAAGTTGTAAGTTTGGGCAAGCACTTTTTAGAGGAAAAAAAAAAAAAAAACCTGAGTTATCTGGATTCACAGAGGATTCAGATTAGCAGGAGAGGAGCTGGGGATCTTTAGACAAATTAGCACAGCAATTGCCTTGGCATCTTGCTGCTATGAGATAAACACAACACGTGTGTTGACATGCTCTCCAGCCAACAACCTAGGTCACCAGGGCAACTATTGTCAACATGTTTGTATCACTTTTAAATGAAAGACTAGTAGCACTGACAATAAAAAAACAGTTGGATTAAAAATTAAATAATAATTTCAAAAAAATATTGTAAAGTTTTTTTTTGCATTGTCAGCAGTGGGATTTGTGCTGTGAGAAGAAACATCCCTTTTCCTTAATCAACTCAGTGGAGTGTTATGTTCATCACATTCATTAAGGTTTTTTTAATCAATGAAATTGATACATTGTTCAGCAATTGTTCAAAAGCAAGAACTTGCAGGGTTTTGAACAGTATGTGATAAGTATTGGGCAGAAAGGCCATGGGTCAGAGCTCTGATGGCAGCAAAAATGTAAAGAGTGCAGGAAGATGTGTTATTCATTTAGTAGGTGACACTGCTTCCTCAGACTGTAATAAAACTCTGGCCTAGAACATATTTGATTCACTACATTGATCGAGATACTATTTTTTAGAGAAAATCTAGGGTCAAATATTGTTAATATATAAGGTAGTACAAAGAAGTATCTCCTAATCATTTACATCTCCTTGCTGAATCCATGTGTCTGTACAAAGTGTAGTACAGGCAGGATTTAATGCAAAATCACTATTTAAACCAGTAGGAATGGCATCAATGTTTAATGAAGACTTAGGATGTCTTGAGGACAACAGTAAGTCTTATACATTTCCAGGATGCTTTTCTTTGCCTTAACCAATGAATATTGCATATTCTTTTTAAAAATAATCTTCAAATAACTGAATGAATGCACTGTTTGTTTCTACACACTTAGAGCTTTCTTTACAGTACCAACAACACTGAAAACTATTTCAGTTCTTTACAAAAATTTCCTTTTTTTAATGTATTTACAGAAATTACTTGTAAAACAAAATGTATATAATATGGAGAGGCAATTACAGCAATTTTTTTTTTTTTTAGTTCAGTGGTTATGTGAGTAGAAAATACAAACTCAGCAAATCTGCAATTTAGTCCTAGAAATACTTTTTTTTTTTTAAATCCTGCAACATACATATAGCAAGAATCTGTATGAAACATGCCTCAATACTCTCCCTTTCCCTTTCCATTTCCCTTTCCATTTCCCTTTCCCATAGAGCCGGGTAACATACCACTTAGAAATGAATTTTAACCAAGGTAAGTTCTAATTTGCTCTGGTCAAAGACACAACAAGATTTTTTTGAGGAGCTTTTTTTTGCCTTACCCCTTTGCAAGGAGTTAAGAAGTCAAAGAGGTAAAAATTCAGTACATTTTCAAAAAAATTACTCTTATTTCATCCATAATTATTGCCCTTGAACTGTTCCAAATTTTAAAATGCTAAGCAATTCTTATTAGCAAACCCAGAAACTTTTCATGCTTTTCTACATTTTTTTTTTAACTGTCATATGCTCCCACCTGCATAATTCAAGGCTCACCTGCAGTGGTTTGCATGTGTGCTTGTCACTAGAGCAATTTTTATATTGCTGTGATTGTAGCCCTTTCTGATGTACTGTCACTTGTGGTTACCCTCTGTTTCACCTTGCCTGTGGGGCCCCTGACCCAGAATCCATACTTTAACTAAATTATAGCACAGTTTTGAGTTCAATAATATTTAAAAATAATGCAAACACCTGTTCTAAATTCATCAGAAAACAGTTTTCTCCAGAAGTTACGGGAGTAGTAGTTGCAAGCAAAAGAAAAAAGACTAAAATGTTCTTTCCTGGTACAGTCAGATGTGTATTTGTACAAAGTGAATTGTCACTTTGATCTGTTTTAGATGATCAGCTTCAACACAGTAAACAAAAAAGAATTGTCAATGGATCTTGCAGACACATTTTAGACAACAGAATAACCCTCTTCCTTCAGCTTCTTACAATTTTAACTTTCAGCTCACTCATAAATATTAAAGACATTGGTCATCAAATTGCTGTTAGATTATATAGAGCTTCCTTTGTAATTTCTTACTGATTTTACTGTTCAGTTTTGAGTGATAATGTGAAAATTGTAAGAGGAATTCACAGTTTGACTTTAACAGAAGCTAAGAATTGGTTGTAGAATTTATATTGTTTCTTGCTTTTAAAAACCACAGAAAGTTTAAAATAAATAGAACTTAAATCAGTTCTCCTACATAATGCAAATAATCTATTTTATATCCTCATAATTACATATTTTCTATCTTGCAACATCAATTGAGACACAATGAATGATTTTACAAATGTTTCATTAAAGTAATTTTACGTTGCAGCGTTTGTACAAATACATTTCAAAACTCTTTCTGTCCTGTAAACCTTCATTTTCTCTGTGCAGCCAGGTTGAAGCTACAGGTAGAAGGGCTAAGCATGCAGAACACACATATGCACAATGTATATATGAAAATATTTATATGACCAGCTGCACAGAAAACACAGGCAGAAACATGGAGCACTCAGAAAACAGGCAGCACAAATGATCATATTCTGCTCCCCTATCTAACTGGTCCTTTTGTAGGGAAAAATATATATAAAAGATATAAATATGTATATATTACATAAGTATATACTAATGTATTAGATAGAAAATAAATATATAAATGTGTCTATCTATATACCTATAATAAAGATATATGTCTCTATATACATATATATATATATATATTTATACTTTTTATGTGTTTGTGTATATATATATGGATTTATATCTCATTAATTTCTCCAGTAGCTGGGCTCAGACACTCTGCCCAGTAGCTGCCTCTGGATCCCAGCCTTCCCAGCTGCTGGCACATGGACAGATGAACTGTGAGGCTGCAGCCCTGCAGGTTGCTGGTGTGGACCATTCTGTTCACAAACCACACACACAGGAGCTGGGGACTCCCTGGTCACTTTGACCTTTTCAGCTCCTCCCAAGGTTTCACAAAGCCCTGGATTCTAGGCTATGTCACCTACTCACCAGTGACTCTGATATGAGCTTTATGCTATTAGTTACTCCTATCAATTATATGATGTTTAACTTAATCTTGGATGCTGCTACATACATCCTGTAAGTACACCTGTTACTAAATGCTGTTGTATTAAACAAAAAACCTGATGGTGTTTGAAGGAATGGCAGTTAGGAACCATTTTCTTCGCACATTTAGCTGAAATTTTAGAGTAATTCAAAGTTATGTTCCTTTCTGTGTTGTGAAATCAATGTTCTGCCATCCATGAAATCATACGTGGCTCAGGGGCACTTCTGGTTGTGAAAGAGGAATATCTTTTTGAGAAGGCAGGGAACCTCTAAATCATGATGGAATTTATGCACAATGTAAAATTACATACGTTTTCCACTGGGGAAAAAAAGCAATCATATTGGAAAAATGTACAATCTGATCCAGACTAACCTGAAATGGATATAATTTAAATTTACCTGTCTTGTGACTATACTCATCTGAGTAATATACTGAGTCATAGGAGTCCAAGCAGTTCATATTAAATGTGATGGAACAGCAACTATTTCTATTGAGACCAAAATTGCAGATATTTAGGTGGTTTTAATCATGTCAAAGAAAGTCCTTAGACCATAATATCAGGACCATATACTTTTAAAGAAACAGTAGGGCTTTTCCAAGTCCAGAATACTATTTACTTTTATTTAACATAAGTAAGCTTGAATTGCTTTTGTCCCAGGAAAAAACATTTTGGTTTGTGTAGAGAAAAATAGGATCTTACTGTGAATTTATTTATTTATTTATTTATATTTCATTGGGTGAGTTAGAGGACACTATATATTATATACATAACTGTGTTATAATGAGATGATTGATCTGAAAATCAGGATGTTCTTGGCTATTTGAAAAGCTGTTTGAGTATCAGCAATTATTCTCCATGACAAGGACAAACAAGAAGATAATGAAAACTTGGTTTTCCTCACTCTCCAGGAAATACAAGAAGGATGTGCAGGGAAAAACATGGCATTCCCTATCCGTGTCACTGCTGATCACAAATGTCCTGAGGTTGAGAGTTATCCCAGAAGCTTTTGTAAGCACCACACCTCATGCCTGAGTGGGCACAGACACTCTTTGCCTTGAGTGGGCAAAGACACAAGTGATGGGCAGGCTACCAGAGGGGAGGAGAATGGTTGCCCATCAGCTTGTGTTGCTGACCATTAGGAAAGTTAAAATACAATTTGTTTCTAGGAAGATTTGAGTCATTTAGCATCCTCAGTCTAAATCAGTAGTATCTGATCTAGATATTCAAGAGAAAGCTAAAGTGTCAGGAAGAGAGAAGAAATGTTTCCTGTTGGTCCACCTAAGTGACTTTCTGCTTGCCAGTACTACAGTGACACACTGGCTCTGGTGGTGATTGTACCCGTTGTAAGAGCTTTGGAACATTTATGGCATCAAAGCATAGCAGAGCAGACCAACCAGAAAAAAAAACACAAACACAGAAAAAAACCCGAAGATACAGTCTCATGGCTCTATAGCTGCATTGTGGAATTTTTGTGAAGACACATAATATCTTGGAGGTGACAATTTTGACACTACCCTTTATTGCTGACTGTATGACCTGACCCTGCTTCCACTTATACATCTCTTTGGGGTTTTATCAAGAGCTTCTTGTTTGTCCATGAAGATGTCCTGCTGCCTTTCTGTTGTTTTTTAAGTATTTCAGACTCATTCATTCTTAAACTTGAAGGAGATCCTTTAAAATTAGCCAGCTCTCTTGCGTTCACTTCCAGGAGTTTATCTCACAGACCTCTTCCAAGAAGATGTCTGAATAGGTCAAAGTTTTTTCTCCTGATAATTAGGGTTACAATCCTGCTATTTTCATCTTTGCCCTTTACCTGGTTCCTCAACACCACATCTCATGCTTTAAGGTACTTATTCAAGTATTCAATATTCAAGTGGGGGGGATTGCTTCTGCCTTATAGGTTAATATTTGAGGTACTGTAAGAGACAAAAATCCCTGAATTTTTCCATCAAGACAAGTCTGGACCACTGTCATGGCACTTTTTGGGATGTTTATGATGATTCCTAGTCCCATATTGAGGAAAGGTAGATAAGAGTAGAACTTGGAGTGTGTATGTGCATAGGCTAGATGCTGCCACAGCTGCTAACAAAAATTTTATCTGGAATGTAGATAAAATTCCTTCCTTGTAAGGAAGATCATTTGAGGAGTTCCATTTTTACCAGCTCTTAACAACTTGATTTCTCTCTCTGTCCATTTTCTTCATTTTCTCCACAATCCCTTTTATAATCCTCTTTTACACAGGTTATGTTCAATAATTCCCACATGGTTTGATGTAGTAATTTATGTGTGATATTATAGTTATATGGAACAGAAAATTAAATTATCATCATAATTTTTTGGCCTTAACTTCTTTGAATATCTACTTTTACTCAAAATCTAAATTTGTGTTGTCACCTAGGAATATCCTGTTTTCCCAGAATATAATAAAGTTGACCCAAAGCTCATTAAAATCACTGCAAATATGGCTACTGCCTTCAGGCCCCTACTGAACAATGAAATACTATAGATCATAAAGCTCCTAAAAATGTGTAAAATAAAGATTTAGGATATAGGGACTGAAATCTTCATTATATCTCTGCAGAAATACTACTGTTGAGCATATAAAAATTCAACCAGTCTTAAAATATGCTCACTAGTAACTGTTCATAGCTCAATCTAAGAAAAATCATGCAAAAATAGTATTTATGTATCTCAAATGTGGCCTGCAGAGTTGAAGTAGTAGACATATATTTGTATTTTTAGCAGCCTTTGTATAACATTATGCCTGAAAATCATTCAAAGTCTGATCCAGAAATCCAAGAGGAGTTTTAACACTGATCTATGAGGGAAACAGAGGTAACATAAATTGTAAGGTAGAAAAGAATTCAGGTCAGATTGATGTCTTTGCATAGACTGCTGAAAGGTCTATAAAATCTCTTCTTTTTTCTTCCTTCATTTTAAAAAGAATAAAATGCCAGTAGCTTTATCTATGGAAATGGAGTAGATGGACAACCCAAAATGTAAACTAATTTGAAAAGAATGGAACAAAATATATTAAGCATTCTTTATAGTCCAACTGAAATACTGAAGGTGAAGTAGACCTTTCTCATTTTCATATTTATAAAATCCTAATATTAGAAACAGATTGTAGAGTATTTTCTTACCATTATTTTCACAGATTGAGGAAAATATGCATGAAACTACCTGTGACTAAACACATTAAAACCACTGTTTTAATGAGATTTTTCTCACAGTGAACTGTGAAAAAATTTCTCTTTTAGCAATTACCTCTCAGGGAACTTTGTTGAAATTTCATACTGTAAGCTTCTGGAATACATTTCAATATTTTCTGGAGCCTAGCAGTTTTTTAAGATTATGGTGGGTTGACCCTGGTCAGATGGCAGGGGCACACCTAGTGCTGCTCTATCACTGCCCTCCTCAGCTGGGGAGAGGGGAGAAAATAAAGAAAGACTTGTGGGTCGAGATAAGGACAGGGAGAGATCACTCAGCAGTGACTGTCATGGGCAAAGCAGACTTCACTTGAGGAAAAATGGTTTTTATGTTTTATCAATTAAGACACTATAGGAAAATGTAAAATAAAAAATTAATTTCCTCACCCTGCCCTTACTTCTGGACTCAAGTTCACTCCTGATTTTTCTGCTTCCTGCCTCACAGTGGTGCATGGGGATAGAGAAGAGAGGCTGTGGGCAGTTCAGGACACATCTCTACCATTCCTCTCTCCTCAGGGGGGAGGACACTCTTCCTTTGCTTCAGTGTGGGATCCCTCCCAAAGAAGAGAGTCCTTCACACACTGCTCCAGCATGAGTGCTTCCTATGGGTGCAGTTCTTCACAAACTGCTTCAGTGTGGGTTCATCCAGCAGAGTGCATTCCCTCAGGAACAGGCTGCTCCCCTGTGGGTCCCCCATGGGGTCACAAGCGCTGCCAGCAAACCTCCTCCAGTGTGGGCTGCTCTCTCCATAGGCCACAGGAGCCTGCTCCAGCAGGGGCTTCCCACAGGGGCACAACCTCCTTCAGGAATCCACGTGCTCTGGTTGCATCTTCCAGGGGCTGCAGGAGGATCTCTGCTCCCCCATGGACCTCCCGGGGCTGCCAGGCACAGCTGCCTCACCATGGGCTGCACCAGGGCTGCAGGGGAATCTCTGCTCCAGCACCTTTTACGTGATAAAAGTATCACAGACAATATAAGGAAAAAAATAAACAATCACTCTGTTGCCAAAGCCTAGGACAGACAAAACTACCAAGTTATTTAATAGCTAGTTTTTAAAAAGCAAAAATGTGAATTGAAACATCTTTCTTAGACCTTTGTTTTCCCTTCCATTCATCTTGCATGGCTTTCTGCCTCAGCTTTGACTAGGACCAGCAAAGCAGGAGTTTATTATGGAAGAAACCTTTGAAGTCAGAGGAGGCTGTAGGATAATATTATTGACAGACTCTTGAAAATAGAAGTATGAAATTTGTTCCCACTAAACACCAGTCCCTTGTTTTAGAGGTGCATTAACAGTTGTATTTCTGGACTTCTGTCCAGCACTGGACAGTACCAGTTTTGTGTTTTGCTTAGACTTTTTCCCTTCTTGTTATCTACCCTTTTATTCTCATTTTCACCTCACTGTGAATTTTTAGGAGGATCATTGACCTTTTGTCTACAGGAAGTCTTTTTGAGGGCCTGTGCTAGAGTGTCCTTTCTTGCAAGCAGCTATTCTGGAGAGTACTGCATGAGTACTTCTTCACAGGCAGCAGCTGACTAGAAATTATTGGAGAAACCACCAGAATGTAGGTGCTAATTTAAACTACACTGAATTTGTGCCAAACACTGTCATCTACTGTTGTTTGGCATCCTCTAACTCTTGAAAATGCATTTTATACCAACTTGTTAACTGGTTTATTTTTTTCTGGATTCTCCTCTATATAATGATCTCTGAACCTAAGGCCTGGGGACTTCTGAAGTGCACATATTCCACTTGTCAGTACAGAAAGTAGAAAGTTCTGGCTAAAATTTTGTAGCCTATTGTGGTCTAGACAGTATTTTCTCCAACTGTTTTATTAACCCAAAAGTGTTCAAAGGCTGGCAGCATTGGAAGCTACTGTGAAATGATGTACCAGAGCACATTTTTGGATGGAACAGGCCACACATAAGAGGGGAGAATGGCCAAATAAGAGATGGGTGATCCTCACCTGCTACTAATTAGACAAAAGTAGTCGTACTTGGAGATGAGGAAATCATAACATCAGTTGTAGAAAGGGTTACTTTTGATGACTTGAATAAGATTCTCCTATTTTAATTTTTATATTTGGCTTACTGAAGACCAGTGTTAAGGGTAACATCCAACATGTTGCAAAGTTTAATTCTACACTACTGAGAACAGAGGGGTTAATTTTTCCAACTCTGTTATAATATTGTTTCCAAAGTAATGTGCATATTCAAATGTTTTAATTGGCACTTATAATATCCTCAAGAAAATAGAGCAGAGCCTTGGAAGACAGCAGCTGAGTGGACACCAGGATGCATCAGTGGTTTTGAGAATGTAAATCTTTAGAGGAGATGCTGGAGCAAATTATAAAATAAGTATTCCATAGCCAGATATTTTTCCAAGCCCTAATTTTGGCCTGAGTGGAAATCAAATAATAATGGCACTATAGGATTTTCTTTTAATAAATATTTAATCAAGAATTTACCAACCTTTATCAAATTTTCTGTAGCAAAAAGTCCTTATCTGAGTGGAAGGCCCATAATTATATTTCATTTTAATATATACAGTAACAGATATTTATAAAAGTTTTAAAAATGGTGGCTTCTTGGTGCCATGCATGTGAGACAAATGTTTCTAAGAGATTACATATGTGTAGAATAAAATTGTATGCATACATAATTTTCTAAATTTTGTTTATTTATATTTTCATGTACTCAGCTTAGATATTTCTAAAGAGATTAAATCACAAGCTGACATTGTGGCTTCTTCTATTCTTGGAGCTTTTTTACTCCAAGAAAGTTTTAAATGCTCATTTTATAATCTGATTTTCAGACTCTGAATGAAGAGCTACTAAGTTATCTAAGTTTAATAAAAATGATATGAAACATAAAGGTCACCAATGACGTTAGCCTCCCAGCATTGTATTGATTTGAGCTTATAGAGATAAGATGTAATGTTATTTATTAAAGATTTAATAAACCACTGGCTATCAATGAACCTTTGGAAAACTAGAAGGAATAAAGAAAAACCTGCTGCTAAGAGTCAGAAAATACTGAATTTGTGTTTCTAAAGAAAAAAATAAATAAGCAAATTGAAAAAATAAGAAATCCCTTTCTAAATTAAGCACTGACATACCCTATGCAAAATATTTAAATTTTATGTCCACAATGAATTTCATGCAATGTATTTCATCCTTAGAATTAAATATTAGAAACATATCAGGCATTGCTGACTCTTCACACTTCGTGTTGCTGGAACTAAGGACCATATCTTTTGAAGACTTTCTAGCATTTTCCATGGGTTTAAAAGAGATACTGAGAACTTTACCTATGTGGATTTACTCCACTTCCCATAATTGCTCCCAGTGACATTGCAAGCATTAACAGTATGATAATTTGTGATTTCAAACTTGAAACTGTATCATTAAATTGTATGATTATGCTATGTAATCAAAATTTCCAGGCTTATTACAAGATAAAAACTCTAGCACTTGTCTATCTAAAGTTCCATCATGAAAGAAAAGGTAGCCTCTCACAATTTATTTTCAATTGGATAGATGATTAGGGTCTTTCTCAATTAGTTCAACAAATGAGTTCAAATGAGTGAATAAAATTGTACAGATTTTTAAGTTTATGGCATAAAATAGTTTTTGAACACTCAGTGTGATTGAGCACTCACAGCCTTCACAGCAAGATTATCTAATAATGACCTTCAGAATTCAAATAAAAAGAAATCCACATTTATTACGTGGATTAAGGATGAAACTTAATCCAGTATTAAACTATATTAGATTTTATTAATAAAGTATTAAAATATTTTTGATTTTATAAATAAATCTTAAAAATGTAAGATCTCAAAACTTTTTCTTGCATTTAATTATATGGTCACATCTAAGAGAATTCGAAGCTTCAAACACTTGGGGTTCTTTTTTTATTTCCACAGAAAAGGAATTTAATTTATTTGGTCAAATAGCATAGGTTCTTACATTTAACAAACATACCATAAGGGTAATTATATTTTCATAAGCTGCATCTACAGAGGGTAAAAGTGAAGATGACTGAGAAGAAGCTGTTATTAGGTAAGTTCCTTTAGCAGGAGGCAATGTTTCTGCAAATATAGTTTTTATGGTTGTTCAGAATGTTGGTTTTGCCCTATCAAGTTTTCTGAATCCTTACCTCAAAAGGGAACATTCAATATTTAAATTACATTTAATGCAGAAGTAAAATAAAGACACTATTAATTTACTCTATAAGTCACTGGAATAATTATATCTTTGACCATCTTTGATTTTCAGAGAAAATTCTGTTCATTATGATGACAAAGTTGTGAATAACTTGTTAAGGGCAGGGTTTTGATTTGAGTTTTATTATGTAGGGGTGGGTGCAAACTGAAAGCAAACATGGGAAAGTTTAAACTTGTGTATTTTTTTTCATTTTTGAGATATATTTTTGGTAAATCATTACTGAAATCACTATTAAGACACTAGTGAAAACTAATATATATATATATGTTTGTGTGTATGTGAGCATCTTAATTTTTACTTAAAATTTATAGTAAGGGGAAATGTCACAAAGTTCCAGTGCCTTCAGGAGAAATCTGAGTTGTGAAGTCATTCAGGTTAGAAGAGACCTCAGGGGGCATCTAGACCAGCCACCAGCTCCAAACAGGGTGAAAACTGAATTCTGACCAATTGTTCCTGGTTTTGTCCAACTAGAATTTGAAGATATCCAAGGACAAGTGCTAAATAATCTATAAAGAGCAAGACATTCTCATTCTTGATTTTTCACGTAGTCAACCCTCCTGAATTCCAATTTATGACCAGTTTCTAAATTCCTTACTGTACCTCTCAGTAAAGAACCTTGCTCTCTCTTCTTGGCAATCTACTCTGCAATTTAAAAAAATTGCTGTTAGGTCCTCTTCAAGACTCCCCTTTTCCAGAGTAGACAGTTCTAGCTCCTTGACTCTCTCCTCTTATCTGGGCCATTAAGAGGCAATAGTCTTTCATGTGATCAAGTGCAACTTAGCTTATAAAATATTTATAAATAAAATATTATTTGCAAAATATTTTATAAATTTGTGTTCTTCACACCTTCCCCCTAAGAACTTGACCTGTGGTCCAGAGAAGCCAGTGACACAACACCTATTGATTTCAAGAGTTTTACATCAAGCCAAAACAAAAGGAATTTTTCAGGCTTTTTACAAGTTCTTGAACTTTGACCAGGAACTTAATATAGGGGTTTTTCAAATCCCAGACACATAACATTTGGGAGAACTTAAAGTAGAAAAGTGTGTATAATAGACACATGAACAAATGGAAATAAACCACTTTCCTTTTTTTTTTTTTTTACAAAAACAGGTGAGGAAAACAAAAGAAAACCAGAAATGGTTTTTGGGTTTTTGGTTGGTTTTTTGGTTTTTTGGTTTGGTTTTTTTTTTTTTTTTGTTTCATTTTGTCGGGTTTTTTTTGGTTTGGTTTGGTTTTTTGTTTGGTTGTTTTTTATGGGTTGTTTATTTGTTTGTTTGTTTGTTTGTTAATTAAATGTAATATTTACATGTTTCCTAGCAAATGAAATAATCTCTTTATGGGGAAAAGTTCTTTCCTAACCTATCAGAGTAATCAAGTGAAAAGTTTTACAACAGAAAATCTTTTGCTGGTACATCTGAACAAGATAATTTTTCTTTCTGACATGAAGAACTTCAAAAGTATTTAGTATAGGAAAATTGCAAGGCAATATTATGCAAATTCCACTATTTGTGATTGAGAAGCCAATAAGAAGAGGTGCTCTGCTGGACCTCACGTTCATTAACAAGGGAGGACTTATTGGAGAGCTAAAGGTTGAAGGCACCATTGGCTTCAGTGACAATGAGATGGCAGAGTTCAGGATTCTGATAGGAGAGAGCCAGACAAAAAGCAAGATCACAACCCTGGGCTTCAGGAGAGCAAATTTTTTCCTCTTCAGGGATCTAACTGAAAGAATCCCATGGGATAAGGCCCTGTCATGGAGAGGAGAGCAAAAAAGTTGGTTGATATTCAACAATCCCCTTTTCCAAGCTCAAAAGCAATCCACCCAAGAGGTACAGATGAGCAAGGAGTTCCTGGCAAAACTTAAATACAAAAAGAAAGCCTAAAAATGTTGGAATACTCAGCAATATTAAACGAAGTATTGCCAGCATGTTGAGGAAAGGTATCCTTCCCTTTTCCTCTGTGGTGGTGGAGCAGTGTTTTGTGTCTTGAATCCAGTTCTAGGCTCCTCAGTACAAGTCAGACATCCTGAAGAGAGTCCAGTGAAAGTACACAAAGATGGTTAAGGAACTGGAAGATTTATCCTGTGAGGAAACACTAAAAGAGCTGGGTATCTTTAATCTGAATAGAAGGCTAAGAAAAATTCTTAACAATGTAAAAGTATTTGAATGGAGAGAGTAAAAAAGACCAAGACAGACTTTTCTTATTGCCCAGTGTCAAGGCAAGAGACAACAGACACAAACTGAAACACAGAGTATCATCTAAATATCAGAAAACACTTTTTCTGTTAGAATGACTGAACACTGGCACAGATTGCCCAGAGATCTGGTGGAGTCTCCCACCTTGGGGATACTCAAAAGCCACCTGAACACAGTTCTGCATAAGTGTTTTGAGCAGACAGACTGCATTGAAAGAGCTCTGGAAGTCCCTTACTCCAGAGGAAACTGGTGTCAGTTATTCTCTTATTTTGTGTTTCTCTGACTCTGTGGTTGCTTGATCATATGCTCACCTATAAATAAGGAAGATTAGATGTGGATATTTTATAAGGAATGCATAATTAATTTTCAGTACATCTGCCATATAATCTTAATTCATTTTTTGAAAGAAAATTCAGGGCTGACAATAAACAGATTTGCAGTAGACTGTATATATTCTCCTATAGTAATCTCTACACTAGTTGTTTTCTCTTTTAATAGAAATTTTTTGCCAGTCAGCATTTTATTCTTGGAAAGTAATTCAAAGAAAATAATGCATCATATTTTAAAGAAGTTTTGCAATCATGACTTCTTTTAACCTTCTCAAGCCTCTGTTTGTCTTTCAGTTTCAATGGTGCACTTTGCCTCATTTATCCCTACAGTATCCACTGACTCTTGCATGACAGGAAATTGAATGGACCAGTTTTGCTTAAGCTCACACTTTCAATTTTTTTTGCCAAATGCAGTACTTATGATGATGTTGAAAATGAACTTCAGTTAATTTAATTTGCTCTCATTAAGGATTCCAGACTTTGTTCATTTCATTATGTATCATTAAATAATCTAAGTGGTACTAGAGTTGATATTGGCAAACCCTAGACAGATGCTAATATGGAAATATTATAAAAATAGTATGGTTTGGTTTTTTGTCTTCTTGTAAGCACAACTTTTTTTTTACAGAATATAACATATGTATCAGAAATTATGTAATTTCAGAACTAATGGAATATAGAATCTTTTCTCAAATTAAGCATTATTTAATATTGTATTATTTATGTATTCACTCTTGAAGCCTATCCATTTTTCTTTCTCCAGGGAGAGAATAGCTAATGATATAACGTTTATAAAGCTTGAAAATATTGTGAACATCTAAATGTTACTTTGGGCCTAAAGCAGAAATGGAAAAGGTCTTGTGACCTTCGTACTATTCAGCATTATACAGTGTTCACATAGTTTCATTAACCTTTAATTTGTTTATTAATAGATGATATATATATATATGCAGACCCCATCAAAATACCCCTTTGTATCAATATTTTGCTATAACAGATCATTTTTCATGTTTCTTCTGGGAAGCGAATCACAGATTGCAAAGAACATTATAGAAGATGTTTTCCATTTTGTGTTCATTGTGTCATTTTAAAATTCAAAACAGAAGTTTCCTACTGGCTTAATCTAGTTTCAATGGACTTCTGGATTTCAATTCTCTAGAATGGCCTATCTGTCTCTTTTGCTTTTGTATTGCATTATACCAAGGCTCTGCACTGTTGGCATTCATTATTTCTTTAACTTTCTAAACTAACTTTGACGCAGTTCAAGCCTCTCTTCTACTATCAGTGCTTAAATTTACATCATTTCAGACATTTCTCAGTGCATTGCACTACTTAAACCTAGCATAGGCTAAATGGTTCTTTGTTACCCAAATTGGCATCATTTAGGGCTGATATGAAATAAACAGGTTGGTTACCAAGATTTTGGAAGACCATTTGTAACTTACATAGATGATTCCTAGTTGTTTTGATTAATGTGTTGGATTTGTCTGCAAATTTGCTTTACTTCTAAAAATGAGTTTTGTACACTAATTTGATAAAACCACTATTACAAACAGTCTGTGATAGCTTCTCAAACTTTACCTTTTACTTTGCTTGAAGCTTGCAGTGCTCCCTTGGCATGTAAAAAGGTAAGTAATGGGATTGACAGAGTCATTTGACAATGACCAGAGAGTTTGTGACAGCTGTCAGAACTTCCCTAGTAGAGACAGTTGTGCTGCACATCTGCTGCACTCAATTCTTCAGCTGTAGAACATTTACATCTACAGTGAAGTCTTGTCAGATTAATTCCTTTTACACTAGGTAGTGTCAATTCCACAACTCAGAGAAAGGATCAGTCCTCATTAGATTTTCTCTCACAAGAGATCTGTCTTTTTTTAAAGACTTAATCTCATTATTAATTTATGGGGTCCTTTTCAGAGCCCTTCACCCCAGGAGAAGACCTTCATATCCAAATAAAACTCATCCTTCCCCTTCGGACCACCCACATTTCTGCTTTGTGCTGAGCTGGTCTTATAACCAATGTTAATAAATTAGATGAAAAAAATATGAAAGCATTAAAGGACTAAAGAAATAGATATCATCAACATTATATCTCTCAAAAGAAAAGACAACATGACATGCCAGATAGATGCACAGATAGCTGAGAAAAATTAGGCCTTTTAGCATACCTGTGAAACTCCATTGCAGTACATACTACTTGCCACATTTATGGTAACATGTCAGATGAGTCCTGGAAGGTGAAGGTTGGGAAGGAAATGTGAATCTTAATGTTCTTTTCCCCAAAGTAGCAAATCAAGTGTGTAATGATATTTTCCACACTGGTGATCTAAAGAATAATTTACAAGGAAAATAGACTGTATGTGCCTCAGCCTTATATGCTTTCCCAACTATATATCAAATTCCTCTCATAATATCTTTACTAATTAAGTACTTAGAGAATAATCTGTGTTTATTGATTTTTATAAGATTCAAGATGACAGATTAGTGCCTATTCTAGCATATGCTGGTGACTTAAAATATATCCACCATATTTAGGAAAATCTGTACTGACCATAGAAAGAGCAATATGAATAAACCATATAACAACACATAATATGTGTTGTGCTCCATTTCAACAAAAATATAAAGTAGGTATTGAATCAAAAAAGTTTAGGAGATACTGAGAAGAGTGCAAAATTAGTTAGATTATATTCTAATAATAAAAGATGTATGGAACAATGAAAAAGCTATTGAAAAATAAGAAGTGTAAGAAACCTAAAGTCAGTTTAAATCTAAACTGTCAAGATCTGTGCCAAAATGACCAAGTGACAGACCTCATGATAGATTCCTATGAATGTAATCTAGGAGATTAGGAGTCTAATAATACAGAGAATAGAAATGAAAGGAATAATAAATGAAAATATGTTTATCTAAAAAAATACTTTTGACAGATTCTGAAAGGGGGTTTGGGACAGATTCTTCAACTTCTTCATCCTTTTGTGACTAATGAAGTATGATATGGCAAAAAAGTGTAAGGGAAAAGACATGAAACAGTGCTGCCATAAAAGAAGTGCTGCTTGAAGTGCTAGGTGACTATTAACAGGTTTATGTGAATGGTTGCATTTAAGTATTTTAATTTTCATAAACAAAACAAGGAAGTGGAGACCGAATGACAGATACATCAGAAATTTTGCAGAACAGAGTACTATAGAAGAGACAGCAGATGAATTTACATTTTTCAGGGTAATAAAACATCAGAGCTCCCTGCAGTGGATTGATCCTGTCTGGAACCTAAATGCCCATCTAGTTTCTCTCTCATCCTTTCTCTCCTGGATAGGGGGCAGAAGATGATCAGAGGTCTGGATCACTTTCCCTATGAAGACTTGCTGAGACAGTTGGTGTCTCAACTCTCTGGAGAACAGAAAGCTCCAGGCAGACCTTCTATTGCTCTTCCAGGACCTAAAGGAGGCCATGAGAGAGCTGGAGAGGGACTTTCTACAAGGGGCAAGTAGTGACAGCACAAGGGTTAAGGGCTTTAAACTGAAGGAGGGTAAACTTGTATTTGCTATTAGGAAGACATGTGAGGGTGATGAGTCATGGGATAGGTTGCCCAGAGAAGTTGTGAATGCTCCATCTCTGGCAGTGTTCAAGATGGGACTTTGAGCAGCCTGGTTTAATGAAAGGTGTCCCTGGCTCGGCTTAAAACCAGATAACTTTAAGGTCTCTTCCAACCAAAACCATTCTATGATTCTATTATTTTATGATTTTTTTTAAATTTTATTTCTGGCATGTTATCAAGGCTGTCTTAGCCATAAATCCAAAACACAGCATCATCTAACCTCCTATGAAGGAAATTAACCATTTCCCAGATAGACCTAGAATAATCTCCACCCCTTATTTTGCATCATTAACCTCATATTGAAGGAGGTTAACCTCATATTGAAGGAGGCAAACTGAGGAGATTCGGATTCTGGGGTAGAAACTATTTTTCAGAGCAGGGCATCATTCCTCTCGTTGAACTCAATGACTGAATTTGCATTGCTTTATTTTGATGGGGTTTTTTCATTCCTTTTCCCTCAGTTTTTGGAGCAATGATTTTTTTCACCCTAGGAGTTCCCTCTTTTTTTTTTTTTTTTTCATTTTCACTCCCCCATCTCTTGAAGGGTCTGAAGTGAGCAAAGAGCTGTATAGTGTTCATTTTCAGTGGTGTTTGCCCACTACACCCCTTTATTCACAGGCCCTATTTCAAAGAGAGTTGAAGCTCAGCTGTAAGATTGGATGAACAGTTGAGTGACAGAGGGGGAATTATTTTCTTTTCACCCTAGATAGTAACTTTATTGGTATGATCCATGTCTTTGCTATTCAAATATGAGTTACTGATAATGTAATACTTCACTATTTTAGAAGAAGCAGCAAGTTCATAATGCAGTTAGTATATTCCTTATCAAGCAAAACATCTCACCAGGAATATATAATTCTGATAGTTCATCAGACCATGAACTTTATCAGCTTTTAGCCTTGTGTGACATTTTGTGTACAGCTTTGCAGAAGCCTATTGAGAACTCATTTTTTTTCAGAAATCATACTTTAGCCCATTGTTAAATTACTCAGTCTTTGGCACAAGTACATCATCTTGACCCTTTGTCCTTTATAAAGAAAGAACCATAAGGCATTTGCCATGAGGGAAAGTTGATTAAAAAAAGAGATCCCTTTATTCTCAGATAAGCAGTTTGCTAACTTTCATTGTACACTGAAATTAAAAACTCTAAAATTTTTCAACTTAGGATCATGCTGCCTCAACCTCGGGGTTGAGGAGATTTGTGTTCATAGGGAAGTTCCATAGAGAGAAGAGAAATGAGAGATCTAACCCTTCTGTTCACTCCATGTCACAGCATGTCTACTTTCTCAATGTACAGATGAAAGACAGAGGCTGGTATTGGTTATTATGATTAATAGAAACAAATAAATAAGGTAATAAATAATGTTACCACTGCAACTTTATTCTACATTCCTAGCTTCATCTCCTCATTTCATTCCACACATTGACAACCCTTGAAGCCACAAGTCTTAACTATCACTCATGGGAAACTGCATCCCTGAAATAGCCAATTTGCACAGAGCCAGACCTGGGAAAATATATCAGTGAAAGAGTTGGGAGGTAGGTAGAAATCATGCCATGAAAATTAGCCTTCCAGACTAGCTGGTCCAGGTGGGTTATTAGTGAGGTATTGGAAAGAACCACAGTAAAGACAGTGACTTGTTTAAAATTCCTAAGGTCTGCTGTATTCCTGAGATATGAGGTCAAAAAACAGTGATATTTCTGCCAAGGGCATATTGTAACCATAAGCCCAGTGACTTAGCTGCTCTTATGCCACAGAGCTGTGCCCAAAGCCCATACCATGGAATATGTCAATTTTTGATGGGAATAAGAGTTAGACTGCACTTTACAATTCAGTAGTGCTGAGGGGGTTAAAATAGAAATTTTAAACCCCTCCCTCTGAGATTTTATGGCTAATTTAACAAAAATTTAAGGGCCCACAAAAAAGACATTTAGGTGTTTTGCCCATTTAAATTCAAGAAATATGAAATATAGTTACCAAAATTTTTCAGGGCACTCAGTCTCCTCCTCATACACAATTAAAATATTACAGTATTTCAGGATAGCACATTAAGAAAAATAAAGCACTTAGAAATGGCTTTGAAGCATATATTATTTGTCTTTTTGTCATTTATAAAATATAATATCTCTTGTCTTAATTGAAAAACATTTAAATTCAGAAAATGCTTTCTAAGAAAAACATCCATATCATATATATTTGTTTTGAACCTTTTATTTAACATAGAGAAAACATAACATGCATTAAAATAAGCATAGCATTCAACTTTATTTTTCCCTTTTTCAATGTATTGATTTCATTTTAAAGTATGTGTGATTCAATTCTATGATTCTATTTTGGTCTCCTCACTCCAAGAAAGAAGGCTGAAGTGTGTCCAGAGAAAGGCAGTAGAGCTGGTGAAGGACCACAAGTCTTACGAGGAGCAGCTGAGGAGTTTTGTGCTTGTTTAACCTGGAGGAAAGGATGCTGAATGGTGTGCATATGCCTCTTCTTTTATTCCTTGTTCTAGACACTGCTTTAAAAATAATTTCCGTAGCTGTTATTCTAGGGAACTAAATTTAAAATTAACAGCCAAAATGCTGTATCATTAAAGGAAAAAGAAAGCATTCTAGATGAGCAAACCTTAAAATCTTTTAAGTTTTTATGACTGTTTGTTTGGAAACATGCTTTATTACTAAAATGGACCCTGCTTTTTTGGACACAGAGAGAAAGAAAGAAAAAGCAACAAAAAATCCCTACAAAAATTTAAAAGGAAAATTGTATTTTTTAAAAAAATACATTTTTGCAAGTTACAACATTGTCTTCAACCCATAAGGATACATCCACTGATTCATCAATCTAAAGTGTACTGAATCAAGAGAAAAAATGAAATTACTTAAACCATGGCCAACGTAATTTTGAAATTCAATTTGTCTCAGCTAGTGAGAGTTTTGATGATACAAGGACTGGAAGGTGTCATTGATGAAAAATGACTACACAGACTGGTGGGATCATACATAAAATTTTGAAGAGCTTTCATGCATGATGTTGGTTAAGAACACTGTATTTTAGCATCCAGTGTTTCTGACTTCCTGATTTTCAAGCTGCCTCTGAATACTGTTAACTACCATGTATTGAAGGACACTCTCTGTTCCATTTTGGACTATATTTCAGCCATGCAAAAGGAAAACTGTCTCAGTTGAGAGCTCAAACCTTCATCACAGCATAACCTGTTGAGGCTTTCTAAGCTGTAAATCTCTTGTATTTGGAAATAGAGAAATTCTATCAGACTTTCAAGAGAAAGTTGTTCACTTGAGATCACCTTCACCAGTGGTACAAACTAGGAGTTTGACTTTGCTGTAGCAGATTCACCTAGAAGGCAGCATCTTTGCTGTATTGTGAGAATGCTGTATTGTGAAACAACCCACAGGCCATTTCAGAAAATGAAACAGGGTTGACATGTGGGTGTAATGATTCATGGTTTCTGTCAGCTTTCATTGTGGTGTCTGAGCAGATTGCCTCTTCCAGCTGGGCTAATAGTGACCTCTTGAGCCACTGAAGTTAATTCTGACAAGAAATGTGCATCAGAGGCTTGAAATGTCATGCTTCATAGTCCAAGATATTAATATAAAATGAAACAGACGGCGATTTAGAGTAGTATACCACATGGTGAACAGCAACAGTTCAAGGATGAACAGGTCGGCCATTTATACACTGACCTGGACAAAATTTTATTTGTATGAGGTGCAAGTTTTCATTGCTTTTTAAAATGAGATAAGAACACATATATATTTTGATTTCAACATACTCATCTGTTAAAAAAACCCACCAAAAAAAAAAACAATCTCACTCACCTCAGGCTTATGTACATGACAGAAGCTGTGGAAATAAACCAGTCAATATTGTCCCGAGTGACCATTTTCTGTATTTCCATTTTGGATGCATGGCTTAAGAATAAACACACAAAAGATCTGATCTGATGTCTAACTGTGTCAAAAATTATTTCTGGAGAATCAAAGGTTATGGACTTTGACATCATTCCTGAAAGTCTTTTAATATTCTTTGTCAAAAAGACCTTCTATCCTTGGAAGTGTCTTTTGGGTGGTTGGGAAATTCACATTACTCTGTACATCACAATTCAAGCCACTGTTTACACCTACACAGCTTTCCTCAGCAGAGCAATGAGCCCCCCATGCTTTGTGGTGTGAGTAGCTGCCTCACATACATAACTCATGTAGCTCTCACATACTGTCCTTGAGATATAAGTTCTGACCATGTTGAAATCTGTAGAAATTCTGCCACATTTTCATACTTCTGCCTTAGGCTAAATGCCATGAAAGTCATTTGGGACTGTTGCTATCCGGAGTCCAGTCCTAACCATCTTTAATTACAGATAATCTGTTAAAACTCAGTTTGGCAAAGTCATGAGTAATTTCCTTAGCTATTCCTTCAATCTAAAAAGAGCAAGATGTCTCTATTTCACAGTTTGGTGCCACTTCAGGCATTTATTCTTTGACTGTTCAAGCCTCTTTCAAATACCTCAGGCACCATAAATTTTCTGTCAGGGAATCAAAAAATCTATTTAAACTGCTCTGGACAAGGATGAATTTCTGCTGCTATAAGAATAGCTACTGGCAAAAACACTCTCCAAAAAAACACCAAAAATGTCAACAAAAAACCCCACAAAGAAAAACACAAGACAAAAAGAAGTTATGAATGCCATGTACAGACCTCTGCTATTTTAGTACCCTGCATTTCATGATGCTAGTCTATTTATTAATTAATAAGTATTTCTAAAGACAACAGCCTTTGCTGATATCCCTCAGCTGTGTATACAATTGTTCTGTTGGTACTCAAATGGCACAGAGGTTTGTAGTGACAGTCTGTAGAAAGATTGTGGTGTTTTGTGACGCTGTAAGATTTCCTTCAGAGGAAGAGGTATCATAAATCTAAAACAGATCACTAAAAACATTCCACTTTGGATCAGGGCAGGAGTGGCCTTCCTAGGCCTTAAAGTCCAAGTAGATCTTTTTCCTTCTCAGCAACTGATGGGCAAAACTTTTTTCCCAAATGACAAATAAAATTTACAGGATGTCACACAGAACAGACAAATAACAGGTGTTTGTTTTCAAGAGCCATGTTAGATTGCAATACAAACCCACACCACTTGAGAGATCTATTGCCTACTTCTTCCACACTTGGAAACTGAAAACAATCCTATCATCTGCAGAGTCAGAAGCAGTTTGTTACTAGAAAAGCTACCGACCGATAGAAAGGATGTTAAGAGAATGGAAGAAAACTTGATTAATTTTTCCTTTATTTTAATGTCAGATTTTTTTTACAAAATTTATGTTTTATAAAGCCTGCTTTTAAATGTGTTTCTCTAATAGCTGCCTCATTATGTTTCTATCAGTATTTTAAAAATTTATTTCTCCCTTAAAGTTATGTGTACTTTTTCCAAATCAAGTTGCAGTTCTCATGATCAGATATGCAAAACTTGAATTTTGTATTAATCTGCTAAATGTTTTCAGCAGAAAGGGATTCCAAGGTCCTGTACTACCACATTCATAGAGTAGCTATTTGAAATTAAGAGATATCTGTATTCTATAGACAAGAACAAAAATAAACAAGTGAAAAATGTTTCATTTTTCTAATGAATCCTCCAGCAACTGAATTCAGAATGTCACCAAAACTTTGGTTTTCTTTTTGGTATAAGAAATATACTTTCTTCTTGATATAAGACTCAACAACAGCTGAACATAAAATACTAACAGTTTAAATTTCTGCCTTCATTGTTTCTTAGAAAATTGAATGAGAAGCAATTTTATGCATTTTTTTTCCCTTCTCCAAAGTGTAGATATCTTGAGGTGTTAAGCATGGTTTATTATTAAGCCATTCACAATGGTACTTTTTTTATTTAATATGTGTTTTGAAGATACAAGGCAATATTTTTATATTGTTCACCTATAACTGGTCTCCACATGGACATTGGGATGTTGACCACAACTGCATGAGTACAAGCATCTAGCCAATTCCTCATCCACTGAGTGGCTCATTCATCAGATCCATGTCTCTTCAGTTTAAAGATGAGGTTGTTATATGGGAAAGTGCCAAGAGCTCTGCACAAGTCCAGATAGAAGATATCATTTGCTCTTCCTTTATCCACCAACACTCCAACTTCTTGGAGAAGTTCACAAGTCTGTCAGGCACGAATCTTTCACTTCATCACATCGAATATTTGTCCAGATGCATATTAAAATTTATTCTCTATTCACAGCAAAAAAGAAAGATAAATACTAGGAAATTATTTGTCAAAGACTGATGCTACTGGTACAATTTAAGTCAAATTTTGCTTAAGGATCTCACAAGAAGCATAAACTCACCTAAACATTTGAATAATTTACAGCTGTAGTGTCCTGGTTTAGTCTTAATTATAACCTTCCTCTGGCAGTAACCCCATTGGAACAGTGGAAGAAGAGAATTACTAATCACATTAAGTGTGGCTGCCAGAAAATGTGGACAACTTCCCTCTGGAATACCCCTCTCCTTAGAAAAATATATGAAAGACTTCCTTAAAAAGCAGTTTTTCAAGTAGACAGCAATTACTTACTCAGAGCTAGTGTAGGCTTGAGTCTTCTCCCTTGGTCTATCCCCAGATAATTAATTAGCCTCTAATAATGGGAGTGTATCTCATGAATGAGATACTTGGAGACTTTGATAGGTTAATTATTGGATAACTGTACTCATTTCTGGAAGAAAACAATGTCATCTACTACATCAGTAGAGATTAAACAGAAGAAAATGCAAGCAGCTCATCATAGGTCTTAATGAAATGGATTTTCTACAACAAATATCCCTGAAAATATCTGTCTTGAGAAATTCTTTTAAAGGTTTGCTTCAGAATATTTAATTATTTTTGGTCCATGAGAAGCAACATTAAAAAATGAAGACACTGGTAAACATTGAGTTTTTCTTAATTCAGTGCACACTTCTCAATGTTTCATATCACTGCAATTTGTTAGTGGGTTTTTTTTTTTTTTGCATAAAAGTATCCGTGCTGCAAAATCAACATCTTTATTACAGAAAAGATAACAGCATCTTTCTTGCAACAGAATTTGGAGTGAGAATCAATTTTGCCTTTTATTAATGTTTTAAAATTGAATTTAATTTTCACAATGATTTACAGAAGCAGGAAATCCGTGGGTTTATTTTCCTACACCATACAGCAGCCATATTTATTACAGGAAACTACTTCTGTTTACAACAGGACTTGTTATTTGCAAATTTGTTGGGACACACCATCTCATCCACCTGGGGAATCTCTGCTTGTGATGAACAAAATGAGTCCTTACTACATGTAATACAAAATATGTCTAACCATGTTGAAGCATGACATTTAACTTTGGCTCTTGCAATGAGGTTATGCCGCCTGCACAGGACAGGGATTGACAGTCACACCATTTGGTACCTTCTTGCAACAATACCAGCCATAAGCTATGAACTCAGAGTATTTTTCTTGGGGAAAATGGGTTTGCCTGAAAATCAGATTTTTCTTTTTTTTAATTATACAGCTGAAGTAGTTTTGAGAATTCTACCAATTCCCAACTATCTTGGATAAAATATCTTGGTGTTACCATGTATGCTGCTCTTTGTACACCACATTTTATTCATTATAAGATTTTATTGTCTTACAGGAACAATTGAAAAAATAAAAAAAAATTAGGAAAGTGCAATAAGTATATAACTTATAAATGCATAAGTTATAGGATAAATTATATGGTATCAGATAATAACAGACTCCTTTTTCTTTCATAAAAAAGACACACACATGTATATAAAAATGGTAAAAACTATGAAAAACACAAAATCTTCAGAAAGCTGCAAAAAACTCTTCATAATTATGTCACAGAAATTAACTCTTATTACTCAATTTGCTTATCTGAGATTACAAAACTTTTTTGGAAGTTTTACACAGATGGGACATACAAAGTTTAAATATAAGAAATGGGATAATCACTTAATATTCAGTAAAAAAAACTGAAGGTGAATTTCCAGAACATTGCTTTTATTGAAATTTTATTGAAACTTAAAATACTGGTCTGAAAGCCTCAAAATTAATTTAACTTCTCAAATATGGAATAGTTTGTATAGTATATTCCCTATTTGGAGATGCATTTTTATTGAGCTAAGAGGAATGGTTTAAAAAAGAACAGTGTGATAGAGAATTAAGAAGATTTTTTTTTTTTAAGGCAGGACATGCATCTCACAAAAGTATCTCCTTTCTAAATCCTGTTTGTCATTCAGGAAGCCCTGTGGCGTTTTCTTCTGGATTTGTTTTTGTTTTTGTTTGGGGAGTGGAGTGGGGAGTTGGGGGGAGAAAAGAATGACTTTTCTTGTAAGACATATGAGTAAAAATGATAATTTTAACATCAGGTTTTCTGGAACATATATGTCTGAATATATATATCTGAACAATTGTATAATATGTTTCTTTGCAATAAGAACATAATAGGAAGGCAAGTACTATTGATAAAGACCCAAAGGTGCACTTATTGCTTTTTATTCACAAGAATATAACAAAGTAGTAAGTACATTGAAATAATGAAAAATTTAATTCCCCCTAGTGATCTATATAGAATGTATGTTAGAGTGGTTCTGCAGCTTTTATTTGTTTTTGGGTAGGTATTCAGAAAACTGGACAGTCCTGAACGGCAATTAAGGTGCAATGGGAAAATTAGCATTTTCTGATACAAAACTCTTCAATTGGAAATGACTTTTGACCGGCTCTTCAATAAGACTGCCTTAATTCCAAGCCTGCTCACTGTATAGAAAAATTGATTTTGCCTATTCAATAACCTACCTGCAGTCAGGAGGCAATTAGAGCGTACCATATTCTTCATTGCTTTTCAGATTGTGTATCTTACTATGGATCACCAATGTTATCAGCTAAGTGAGGGACAAACTATTCTGAAGGGGTTTTCAGAAAGCAATCCTCACAGGGACTGAAACTAAAAATCCATTTTGGTACTACAATTGAAAAGAGTGTAAGCTTTTGTAATCTTCTGGAGGAAAGTGCATTTAACTTTCAGTGATGACTGACACCCTCATGGAGAATCATGTAAAGATTTTGTCTTTAAATTCATTACAAGACTTATCCATGTCTTGATATTCATGACAAGTTCTGTGTTCCAGCTGAAGTTACACTTTCTAACTCTTGCACTGGAGAAAATAGCAATGTGAGCAACTAAGTCTACACACATCACCAAAGTTGCTGTGCTGCTTATACTTAATTCTTATGATTGTTAAAAGTCTGTTAAGCTTAGTGGGATTCAGTTAATAAATTCTGAACACACAGAGCTTGTAATGTTAGGTAAAGGATTCAGACTCCAGCTGTAACAGCAAAAAATCTTTCCAGATGTTCAAAGCTGTGGCAGCAGCTCTCTGGCCACATAGAGCAGGCACAGAGTTTCCCAGGAAAGCCTGGGAAGCAGTGTAGAAGCTGTGGTAAACTTAGAAGAAGAGAATTCAAACAATTATTATCTCTCTTTCTGTAGCCATTGTTTATAGATATGGTTGTCCCAGAGAGTGCTATTGATAGCCACCAATAGTGTGTGAGAGGTTTTCACTTTGAGACCAGTCAGGTCTTAGGTCCACCACTGTTTCTATAAGAACTGTAGATTTCTAATAATAAAGTGTCTTTCATGCCTTCTAGATCATGGAGTCAATACTAATTATTACCCAACTGGGGGCCTGCTACCACACAAAGCAGGGATCTTGGGTCAGTTTTATTGACCTTTGAACGTCCATGCAGAGAACAGGAAATCAGTAAGTGGTCCTCAGAGAAGTTTCTTATTAAAAAGAAATTTAATGCTGGTATGTAAGTTTTGGATTGAGAATCTATTCTTCTCTGTTCCCAGCCAAAGTGAGCTTTTGCTGGACAGTGAGGAGCACTTTGTGCTGTTGTGTAGTCTTTCTTTTGCCCACAACAGATGGGTGCCAGGATTTTGACAGAGCTTAAAGGGTTTTATATGTTAGGAACACAAAATATAACATTTCATTATGTCTTGAGGGTAAGAGAAATTTTCAAGTCTTTCAAGAGAAATTAATCTTCTATATGCTTTCAATGTATTACAGTTTATAGGGTACAAAATTGAAATATTGGAAGTAACTGATGTACCATTTTCCTTAGTGCCCCCTGCTTCTACATATGAATGGAAAATGGTCTTATAAAACTTATTTTCCTGTGGTTACAGAAGTATGGAGGTGGCATTTTAAAGAAGTCTCTTTAAGCTGTAGTTTCATTGTGAATGCTATTACATAGCCCTTATTGCCTCATCAGAGTATTTAGACTCAAATTGAGCTACTGAAATCCTGGTTGCCCAGAAGCATGGGACCTGCTAGGAAAATGAGACAAAAGGTATGTCACTTCAGTTGTCTTAAATAAAAGACTGGATCTGTAAGGGTTTTACTTTAATTTTTAATCCTAAACCACCTACTGAAATCTCTACCCTTTCAGAAGACATGAATACCAAGTACAGAATACTGAAAATACAGAAGCAAGGCAGGTCCATAAATGTGCCTTAACTAGCAAGGTTTTTGGGAAGAGGAGTGTGTTTCCAAAACTTCCCCAGACCTTTTAGGTTAATCTTCACCTGCAGAATCAAATCTCCCAAGATATGTTTGTCTCTTGTCACTTCCCAGTTCACTGGCTCTTGGTATAAACTGCTGACTTGTTTTCTTAAGGAGTTTCTGATTTTTATGCTTTCACAGCAGCTAAGAATAAGCATCATGTTTCTGGGGAATGAGGGATCATACACCATAAACCTTCCAATACACATGATGTAGGATTTAATAGTTGTGGTATGTATGCATAGTGCTGCAATTTGTAATAAAGTGAGGTAAAGCTGATTCTGTCATACCAAATTTAAGGGTTTAAGCAGTACAAGCACCTGGTTCTCCTATGTATTTTTACTGTTGCCACAACATTGCAACACCATACTCTTAACTCTTCATTCTGACTGATTTATTCTCTGCTGTCCTGGGGTCAGCATGGGTCTTGTGACAAGTCATCCTGTTCTGTGTTCAGTGTAGTTGTGACATAACTCGATATTTCTGTCCAGAAATACCTATAAACACACAAAGGTTGTACTGTTTTATTGCTACTGTTCTCATTTTCATCAGAACTTTCAGCATCAGGCTGAACTGCCTAGAGAAAAATATTCAAAAAGAGTTAAAGTGCTTGGAACTCCAGATCCTCTCACATTCATACCTTTCCTTAAGAAAACAATACTACACATTTTACATATTATTTTATATTAAGTAACATGCAAAAATACGATTGCTTCATGGACTATTTAGCTTTTCCTGTGTGATATTCCTCTATTCCTCATGAGGAATTACAATGTTTTCTAGGTCCTGTGGAGCTGAGGTGTCACCCATAAATATTTGGAGATGCCTGCTTATACATTTTAACAGTTCATGTCACTTGAAGCAAAAAACTTTTAAGAAAATTCTAGGGATTTGTAGTCCTAGATGTGGCTGCAAGCTGTGAGTATTCCTTTGAAAAAGGATGGAACCATGTTTCTTTTACAGCAGCAACAAACTTTGTGGATTGGCTCAGCTGTGTCCTGTAGTGTAGCGTTTGCTGTATCTGGCTGTGTCTAGAAAGGCAAATGCTAATTTTATTTTTTTTTTTTTTTCCCAATTCTTCTTCACCTGTTCATTCCCACTTCCTGAAACTGCAGTGCTCACAAAAAAACTCATGTTCTTCTTTTGATGGCAAAAGGAATCAAAATCATATACTCTCATGGCATTTGTAGGGATAGCAAAAATTTTTCAACAGCAGAGTGCAGTGGGGTCTGGAGAGAGATGTGCCTTGCAGAAAGGAAAACTTTTTTCAAACCTACGAGAGTTACTGCAGATCAATTTGCCAGTGAAACCACAGAGGGCAAGTGATTTTGATTCCTATATCAACAAGCAGGAGGGTTTCCTATGAACATTTTTCTTCTTCATCTTTTAGCACATGTATTGGCAAAATAATCAAAAGATCCAATGGAGAGAAGGTTAGTGATTTTTCTTCCATTTGCTGCTGAAATTTGGACCTAGTGACTGATTTCTGCCGATGAAACATCAGCCATGGTTAAAAGAAGCTGCTTTTACTACTAACATGCCTCACATCAGAAAATGCTTGGTTATCATTGTCTATTGTTTTTTGTCTTCTGGAGGATTCTATTTCATATTTTTCAAATATCTGAGTGAAAAAAATAGGGATAAATATTAAATTGTAAAGTGTAAGTATGTAAGGTATTTGAAAGCAAAATAGTCAAGGAATCTATCAGAAAACTTGCAGCAATATATACAGCTTTAACAATTTCTTGTGTGGTTTGGTAATTTTCAAGCCTTGGTTCATACGTGGGAAATGAAAAATCGACCTGAAATTGGAAAGACTGTTTCTGTTATACAATTAGATTTCTACTTATTTTGGCTCTCAAAAAATCAAATTCAATAGAGTAGGAATCATTTTTGCAAGACCTTGAAAGCCCAAACATATAAAGTCTGGTAAACGGGATTTTCCTTATCACCCTTGTAAAGAATAGACTGCAAATGATGTTGGATAACAGACTTAGATGTGAAATTGATCTGACTGGGTATATTATTAGGCTGGTAAGTAAATAACTAGAATTATATATTTAGGGAAATTCTGTAGTTGATTGAGAAAAAAAAAGAATATCTTAATATAAAATTGTTATAGATGTGAGAACAGTAATAGACATATTGAATACTTTAATTTCATTAGTTAGAAAGATTAAAGAAACCACATTTCTTTGCATCTGAAGATATGTTACTAGGAAAACAACAGAAAATAGAGAGAAAAATGTGTTTGCTTATTCCATGAAATAGGCTTCATTCTGCAAGACAGAACAAATATAGCCAAAATGTCATAGCAAGAAGTGAAATTAATAATAGTATTATGGAATTGCACACCAATTTATTTTTAATAAGAAATATGTCAGATTCCTTTTATTTGAAAAAAAGGTGATATTTCTCTTGTGGTAGCTGTGTAAATTTCAGTCTGATCCCCAATAAGAATCTTTTTTAGACCTTTAGATAATTATTTAGTCTGTAATTTGATTCTGTCTTTCTTTGGTTGATGATCAAATCAGAGACCCTTTTTGCTTGCTACCTGTTTTATGCTCTGTGCAGTACATGGGAAGTAAAACCCAGAGTTTACTTGAAGAATGGATAAATGTGATTGCAAGCCTGGTTTTGAACATGTTGAAAAAGAAAATGCTATTTTAAAAATTCCTTTTTATTAGAGTATGAAACTAAAGTACTACATTTATTATTTATGTTTTTCATAAGTCCATATATAACAATATTTTATGAGTGAGATTTAAGTTCTTGTATATCACAGGTTATTGAAGATACTGCATCAATTCTAGTGATTTTAGCTAGACACTCTACTTATTTTAGGCACTTATTTTAGATGGATTTCTTCAAACTCTTGACTCAACCTCTTGGTAATTTCTGTTATTTAGCAGAATATGAGCATATGTGCACCTCTGAAGCCTAACAGGATAAAGTGAAAAGCAGGTATTGAGCAGCATGTTGCCTGAGTAGATAAAGCAAGTACACTAAAAAGGGATGTTAGCCATATTTGAAACTACTGTGAACATTATCCCTTTCATTAAAAAAAAAAAAAAAAAAAAAAAAAGGGGGGGTTGAAAAAAAAAAAAGAGACACTAAATAGGG
>VZRH01002939.1:227896-257567 GCA_013397555.1 Urocynchramus pylzowi
CTTGTTGCTCCTACTGAAAGGCTCCTATCAGTATTTTGTTTTTTTAGAAAATCTTCTAATTTCTGATTTAAATATACTAACATCCAGTAATTCATTCTTTAAGATCAGATTGCACTTCCTCCTTCCCTTCTTCTTCTCCACTCCATATTTAATAACTATATTTTTTGAATATATAAGACAAAAAATTTACCTTTTTTGGCAGTACATTATTTATTCCACCATCATAACAAATTTTCCTGGTCCACACGCATGTAAGGACAAATACATCTATGTTTTTTAAATTTAATTTATTTATTTGTCATATGGTTAAAATCTCAGCAGAACTATTTAAGAATTCACTATTTAAAGTGAACAATTTTCTGATAAACAATTTTCTGGTGTCCTGCGCTACAAGCTATAGCTGGAATGCTCCTCTATCTATTGAGATAACATTTGCCATTTCATTATTGAATTATTAGTAATTTTTCAACCTATCATAAGATGATGGAAAAAACCAGAATCTTTTTACACTAGTCAGTTGTAATTAGTAGGCTTGTGGCCCAATTTGTTATTAATCCCCAAAGGGCAGATCTTGCCCTCTATAAATTATATGATTTTCTGTTACTCTGGTCATCATATTTATGTGTCTCTTCATGCATGGTATCTTAATATCCTTCCAAATTACTTCCATGCTTATGTTATCAAAAACTTCCTGGGCCACTGTAGGTTAATATGAATTACTGTTACTTTTAGGAAGTCAAAGGTTGATTTTTAATTGGTTGTGGTTCAAACAAGACACAGAATAAAGAACCACTGAGACAAAGAAGAAATACGTGGAAATTCCTCTTCTTTGACAATAATGAAGATTATTTTTGAGTAGATATAAATTACTATTTTAAACTGACCATTGAAGGGCCTAACTTCCCCATGTGAACTGGGACTGTGTAAATTTTGGGTTCTTGTGGCAGAAGTGCTTACTGTAAGATAAAACCACCTTTTCATCATAGCATTTCAATGAAAAGTTTCCAAAAGTGTCCTGAATTATTAAATATGCTTCACACAATGGCAATATGATGATTGAGCTCTGAAGAAAAGGGAAGTATAGTAATTCAGAGTTTGTTTGATCATAATTGAAAGCCAGGAGGTTAGAGATGAAACAGAGACATTTCCATTGCCATTGACAGTTCCTGTGACTAGATCCTGACAATCATATTATTTATTTATTTATTTATTTATAAAGATCATTAATTATTGAGTCATTCTCAGTGCAATACCTCGCAACACCTTTCATGTACAAAGTTGCATATATCAATGTTATCTTAAAAGATCTGATAATTTGAAAATTATATTACTGAGATTTCTGTGTGGTAAGACAATTATTTGTGATTTTCATTAGTGTTTCTTAATCAGTAGCTGTTGATTAAGCATTGTTGTTTAGTATTTTTTTTATTGACAAGAAATTTTTATCTTATTGAATCATACAAAAAGTGTTCCAATCAAAGTTATATCAAGTTTTTTAATCAAAACATCTTGTTATTAATTTTATTCTAATGGGTTAAAATTAATTTTTATTATCAAATGTACTACTAATTATACTGTTCGTGGTTTTACTGCAAAAGAATATTTGAAAGGAGAGAAAAGAAAACCTCAATGCCTTTGACACATCATCATAGTTTTTCTATAATAGAAATAAAAAAATAATTCCCAATTGTACTTAAATATACCAAGTATACGTTTCAATCAGAAGCTCTTAATATATTGCAATTTCAGGTGGTGCTGTTTTGTTTTATCTGAAAATTGTCAAAGATAAAAAATCCCAAAAAAGAAATCTTTCTTTTCTTTTGACTTGTTTCAGGGATTTCTTTTCATATTTTTTGATGGTAGAAACTTACAACTGATGAAGTAGCATTTAGATTGTTTATGTATTAGGCTGCTGTTCAACATGGGTGGCACAGATATCAAATGTTTCAATGGTAGTTTAGTGGTCCACCTGACAAAATAGTTTGTCATCTATTTCATTGTTGATCTCTACTAAAATTTTCAATTCTGTGTTATGTTATTCTATGTTATGTTCTTCTTACACTGACCCCTTATTTCAACACCTGTTATTATATGGCAGCTCTTCTTTTCTTGCTAAAGGAAATCATGAACATCCTGGAGAACAAAATCCGATTCTTCACATACGCAATTGTTACTGTTCAGTTTCATCATTCATTCCCAAATCAAGCAAAAGAGTCTTAAAGTCTTAGAGAAGATTATTCCAGGTTGTAAAGAGGTCCAGGTTTGTTTTTTATCCTTCCATTATCCTTCTGATATTCCTAATATTTTTTTTCATATCCTTTCCACTATTTATATGCAATCATTTATTTCCAGTTAGTCAAGGAAAAAAAATTAATCTGTAAACCTGGAAGCAAGACACTAAACTTCTAAACTTTCTTGTAAACCTGGAAGCAAGACACTAAACTTCTACACTTTCTTAAGTTTTCTCAGCTTTCCCAGATGAAGTGACAGACAGAGTTTGGGGGTTTCTGCAAAGTTGTTTCTAAAGAGTAGATTTTAATAATGTGGCTTAAGAAGAACTTAAAAGAAGTTGTCCAGACAGTAATGATTTTATGTTAATTTTTTTTCAAAAATTATAACTGCAGTATAGAACAAAATGATCTTTAAATGTGATTGTGAAAATTGAGGAATCAATCAATTAATTACTTTTTTATAAATTATTTTCCCCTTGTTTATGAAGACAGAAGATTTGATTGGCATAGTTTATGATAGTAAGGTGTCTTCATGTGGCATCCTATGAAAACCACAGAAAAAATTTCCTTATTACATTTTAGAACTTTTTGCTTTTTTAACACATTTTTTTCATGTCAGTCTCGGCTAACATCCACTGATGAGGGATGAATATCTGTGAATCCAGGTGTACAAGCCTAGCTAGGATGTGTTTCAATGTTAATTTGAAATTGGGCCTTCAGATGGTGATATTGCCACTCAAATATCACACAGTGGAGCCTTAACTCTGGAATATATTTTGAAAAATCCATAATTTTGATTTCTGATTTTATTATAGTCAGTGCTTCTTCGTTCAACACTGTGCCTATGGAATAATCTGAGAATTAGCTGAAAGAACTTGCACTGGTTATGTTTTGTACTGCCACTTCTACAGGTTGCTCCAGATGCTCCCAGTATTCAGGAGCATGTGAAATAGGACTTAATTGAATGCATCTGTTCATTCTTGTCATAAATGGCCCCAAATAAGTTGAAAGCCTTAAAGATCTTTATTATCATGATATGAAAATATCTATCAGTGTACAGATTATGAACTGGATACTATTAATCATTATTTCAAAAATTATCTATATAGCAAAAATGTATTTTATTCCCTGTTCTTTCTAGAACACTAAAGAAAACGTCCTTTAGGCATATTATCTCCTTATGAGGAACATCACACTGAGACATCTGTATTGCATCTTACATAAATATCCAGAATCACACTTAGCTTATCTGGAGTCTTTTGTCCAAAACTTCAGCAGTGTTCACTGTTATTTAAGAGATTGCTGTTTTTATAATTTTTTGCCTCTGTGTGTGTACATGTACAAAGGTGAATGCTTAACTTGATCATAAACCTTCAAAATGTCATGGTGTCCCCATAGAAGATAATAGTTAACTAGAATGATCTAAGTAGGATTTAAGGACATAAAAATGAATAATTTTGGAGTAGAGAATAAACATACATACACAAGGGGAAGTTCCCTTGAATAACTGCAGTATCAAGCAGGGTAAAAAGGTTACACTGAAGTAAATAAATTATAAAGCACAAAGGGCAAACACAAACTAAAAATGATTATAGAAACTAGTCAATCATACAGAGATATGTACATGGAGATAGTTAAATAGATTATTTCCTAAGTCTGAAGCAAGACTGCATTGGTAGGTAATAATAACTTGACACTTCTTTAATTTGAATATATATCAGTTGAGCTCATATGACATCAGTTGAACTCATATGAGCATGAATCACTTATGTAGATTTCACTTAATTCAGTGTTCAGGTTTAACAGAAATGTGCCTCCATCATTCTGCTTGAAGTAGCTATCTGATGAATGACCTTCACTAAATTACTTTTTTAGAACTTTGAACTGTTGTTTTGCCCTTCAAATGTATTATAATTATATGATTACCTGTGTCTTAATTCAATTTTATACTGTTGAATATTAATTATTGATATCTCTACAAACACATTCAATATTTTTTTATTCCTAATAGACTAGAAAAAGTTGTTCATTCATTTATTGTTAAAAAAAAAATCAGTCCATCAGTCTATAAATAAAAGAATGCTGAACATAATTTTTTCATGGTTATCTCATGCTTTATGGTTAATTACAACCAATGCACAAAAGTTTTCTTGGGTGTGATTCCACACTTGAAAAAGTCAGGAATCATGTTGAGACAAAGCATAGAGATCAACAAGAACTGAAAAAGATATTTAATGAAATTGTTAATTTAAGACTGTTCTATCTCCTCTTTCTCATTTAGGGGTTGGTTTTGGTTGTGGTTTTTTTTTTTTTTTTTTTTTTTTTTTTTTTTTTTTTTTGAAATGATTTCAGGGTCAGTTCTTTAGTATTGATTTTCCTTATAAATTCAAAGGCATGGTTAAAAGGATTCAAGAAATGTCTGATCCCCTGCCATAGTCTCATTTCTCATTTCACTCCAGCAACAGCTTTAGTCAGAACAGCTGCAACATATTGCAAACACACCGTGGAGAGGAAGCTTGTAACTTGCTTTTGAAAGCTGGCAAAAAAGGAGTATAACTGCATGAGAGAAAAGATAAATGCTGAGAAGAGAGCTGATACATGTGGAGTCTGTAAAAAAGGGTAAAGTTTGAATTTGAAATGCATATAGCAAATATTGTCCAATGGTGAACAGTTCTTTGTGTGTGTATTTACATACTGCAGGAATTAATTGCTATTGGGAGTGAGGAAGGCAAATAGTGGATTAAGGGGAGGTGGTAGTAAAAGACAAGGCTTCTGAGTAGATAAAGTGAGAATTAAAGTTTATTTTACAGTTGTGCACTACTAGAAGCATTTTAAGTATAATTATAATTTAAAGATTTCCAAAATTGCTCACACACTATGAAATTATCTAAAGACAAAACTGCATTTTTTTCTTACTGTTAAAGTAGTATTGGATAAAACCATAATTAAACCAGTGCAGTGTCCTAAAATAAATTTTTCAGCAGAGTTTCAAACTGGAATCTGAATAAATGTTAGTTCTAGGAGCCTACAGCCAGTGCTTATTAAATCCTTGTTATAATGTCAACAGCTTTAAATGATGCAATCTGTTAACAGATAGCTTTAAGTTATAAACTTATTAGTTTTAAAACTTCAATTTTTTTATAATGTTTGACACCACAAATAAGTCATAATGATCTTCCAATTAACATATATATGATTATATATACATTGCATAAATATTCATATTTTCATTTTTATTTTGCTAAGTACTTTTAACAAGTTCATTACCAAGATAGTATTTTTGCTCTCTGTTTCTTATACATGACTATTTCTTTTATCTGAATTACTAAAATTTCCAACAACAAAACTTTTGACAGGAAGTGACAGATCACTTAACAGCATACATTTTTAAAAACTATACTTTGATGCTAAAATTTCTTAAATCCTCTATTCACAAAAAAGGCAATAAACAAACCACAAACACCCAGCATTTATCTAATTACTAAAATAATTAAGAAGCTAAATTAATCTCAGGAATATACTCTAGGTTACCCTAGGTAACCCTCATATTTGCACTGCATGATGACTGCATCTTCCACATTCCCATTAATTTTGCAATGCAGATAATGAAGGACAGTAATTCTTTATCAGCCCTTTACTAACATTAGTATGACACAATGGCTATCTAAAAAGATCTCCTGTTGAGCAGTAAGGACATTTCATGCTCCATATTCCTTATTGCACAACTTCTTAAGAACAAGTTTATTTGTTTGAATAATTGCATCTTTGTAATTTTATTTGTGATTAAAATCCTAGTCAGTAATTCATGTCCTACATACTATTAAAAACACTTTCATTTCTGCCTAGACTGAAATGCTTCTTTGGTACTGTAATGGATGGAGAGGGGAGAGCTCAGACAAATCCTTGCCTTTCCAGATTTCTGGCAGTAGGCAGAATCTTTATTGAGGCGGCCAGCACCCCAAAACTCACTCCTGCTGGAAAGTTCTTAATAATGACCAATGAGGCCCACTACAACATGAATTATTTATTTGAATTGGCCAAGGAAACAGACATAAGACTTAAACAGATTACTACTACACAGGATAACACAAAGGAACAACTAGTAGATAAAAAATACAGCTCACAATAATGTTAGTAAAGGTACCTTGTGTTACATGTAGCAAAGAAATAGTATAGATTAGGAGTCAGTGTCACTTACCAAGGAATGACAGCGATGGGCAGAGAATCTCCCAGTTTCTCTCAACCCCAGGGAAGTAACTTGATGGCAACATCTTAACACCGAAACTCTCTACACACTCAGAGAACATATAAGAGATTTCTGATTTCATGAAAATCATAGTGATCTGTCATAGTTGCAAAAATGATTGTTTTCTGCAATCACTAATTGTAGGTTTTACTTTCTCACCATTCAAGCCAGGATGTGTTTTGCCAGCCAAGGAGGTTCTCAGCCAAGATAATTCATCACATGACAAATCATTCCAGCCTAACCTAGCCATATGTTATGGGGAGATAAGCTTTTGCTGTATAAGGGTTTAAAGGTCCTGCCACAGGTACTACCATCAAAGTAAAATTTTCTCCAAAGATATCACTACTTTTTTCCTTACAGTAATGTTTATGTCAGTGTCATGACTACAGATTTCACTTTAAAAATTTATTCTTCCTTATAGAAAAGCTAACTACATTATGGAGCATGGAAGACTGAAAATATTATAAGGCTTAATAAACGTCAAGTAAAAAAAATACTTTATGTTGCATTATTTTTCTTTAGTAACTCAATGAGATTAACTGTTACTGTGAAGACATCAAATCTTTCCTTCAGAATGAAAATGACATTGTTAATAACATTAATTCCATTCTCCTACAGGAGATCTTAGAAAAATCTTTAAGCATCATAATCATGAAAAATAATCCCCAAGATGAGAAGCTGAATATTGACTATTTTGTCTAAAGACTGATTAAAAATATTTGATCTCTCCACTCACATTTTTGCTATATGCCTACATTAGCTGTAGGTAAGTGTACAGAAGTAATGAAGTGTCTTCTAATCTTTCTTACCAGTTAGAGAGTGGGGTGGGAAGAGGGGCAAAGGTCATGCAGCCAGAGCCACTAGCAAGTTGAGGAATACTTTTTGAGAAATACAATCTAATCAGGAATATTTTATTATTAGCAGGTTCTACACTGTCGGTCCACTCTGGGTGTAGCCATTTATCTGATCATTTCTAAGAAGGTGATAAAGAAAAGCCAAAAGAGAACATCAAGCCATCAATGAGTCTAAGGATTCACCATGGAGTGCAGTACCCTTTTCTTACCTCTGAGGATAACAGCCTCATGAAATGGAAAATTAAACTTGGTGATGATCTGCTGCCTTCTGAACTGTTCTATTCTAAAATCCCATCCTCTCCAGGGACCTGCATCTGGTAACCAGAAGGAAACAGTGTCCTAGGAAAGAGGATCAGATGGTTCCATTTCCCCTGTTAAGCTGAACTACTGCAAGTTTTGATGAACCCAAAACTTTCAAGATTTAGCTCTGGCAATGTTAACTTGCTGATACTCTAAAAGCCTTATTCCCTCACCGTGGAATTTGATTGTCACAAATTGCACATGCTCAAGTGTTAGAAGTTCCCAGTTTTTCCCAACACAAAGTGATTGAGGCTAAATCTCTTACATTTAAAGACCAAGTTGGTGAAATCTTCCAGTCATTGGATTTCACCGTGTAGTTACCAAAAAGCCTGAAAATCCTCTATTATCAAGTATTTTCCCTAGTTATTTTTTCTGATGAACTTTTTTGACTTTTGACATTTTAAAATAAAAGGTTATACTGTAGTGCTTGTCTTCCAGCAATATTTAATATTGATTTCATTTGAAATCTTAAAACCAGCAGATCACAAATATCTGTCCTAATTGTTATAAGGAAGCTGAGCAGTAGCAACTGAGCTTCTCTCAGGATTTCAACACTACTCACAAGAACTGTGCCCCCACTTCAGGCGATGCTCCTGACATTTTACAGTATTCATTGTCTTGAATTGGGTATAGAATTTAGCTATTCTACATACTCTCTAAACTAAAAAATCCCCTTCTTTTCTGGTGTTCCTCTTTACCCTTTTTTTTTCTTCAAGAACAGTACAAGTGAGAATTTATGTAGAATCAAACTTTGATACCAAAATCTGTCTTCTTTTAAATTGTTGGTCTACAGAGTTATAGAATTTATATAGATGTGTATCAAATGGATTGTTTACTCTCAAATGCAAAATTTGCAATCACTTGGATTTAGCTATACTAAAGGGGAAAAGATTTGTTAGTTTTACTTACCAATTCTTCCCTCATCAACCAGTGTCATTTAGTAGCCGTACTAGAAAGTTACCATGTCATATAGGTCATAGGTAAAAATTTAGAAGAAAAAAATCCAAAATATATTTTTCAAAAATATGCCTTACCATGTTATTTTCCTGTTGGATTATAGAGAATTGTAGTTAACAAACCTCTTTTAAATTACATCTACTCATTTCTGTGATAATTACATATAGTATAATTTTTTTTGAACAAAATCTAATATACTACTCAAATACCTTGGAGAAATCAAAGTATACATCCACACAGTAGTATTTATCAGGTAGACCAGCAATTCTATCAGTAGAAATATTCTGAAAAAAATCTTCATTCTATTATTAGTCCATCATGCTACAGACTTGTAACTGGTTTATAATTCCTGAGAAACTTTTCTCAGTCTATGAACTTACACTCTCCTTTCTTTCACGTTTTCCAGTTCTTCAGAATTTTCTCATATTTCCCAAAATGAATGAAAATAAAATAATCTTGTTAATGTATCCTGTATTTTTTTATTAATAGAATTCATTTGGAAGTCTGTCTCTATCTGCATTTGTACAATTTTGGAACTCAGAAGGTTCCTAGATATACTATATGCCTTTACACACCCCTTACCTAGTATGAACCTTGATATCATCACTGACGTCTGTATAAGCAATAACACTGCTGTGACAGTGGCTATTAGGACTGACCAGATTATTTTATCAGTATTTCAGTGTAACTCTAATGAATTTTGGCTATTATGGTGTTAATAGAATCCAAATATTTTTCAACAAAAACATATTGTTAAAGAGAATATTTTTGAATACATTTGGCAGTTTTTAGTTTACTCCTAATTCTTAAAATTTGAGGAAGGATAATGAGGGTAATAAATAGCTACTTTAGAGACAATAGCTCACTCTGGAAAGCCTTTGAATTTTGGTCCTTTAGAACCATACATGTAGGTATACTACCACATTCCCCAAGAGTAGGTAATTTATAACAAAATGTTGACAAACAGTTCTAACTGTACTGTTATTATATGAAACAGTTATAATATCCATACCAGATCATAATCCTTCACTGACTTTGACATGTTTGTCATATTTAGCAGTTCTGTTATTCACTCTGTAAAATCTCTGATGGATTGCAATAAAAAATGAAACTCATACATCAAGATCTAATTGAATACAAGGTTTGCTACTACATGAACATAACTTGAAGCATACAAAGTAGTCTTCATGATTTTTGCGCCATTTCTTGAAAAGTAATTCATCTTCTTTATATGAAAACAAAGCAAAACCTGTGTTTTTGACTGACTCCACACATGTAGGTACAAAGCAGACTTAAAAAAAATTAAAATGTCATTTAATGTTGTTCTTCCAAAGAAAAGAATCCAAACAAAGTTTAGGTGATTCTTTAACTCACCACTTTAAAGTGAGTTTGAGTCGTAGTAAATTTTTATTGACTGAAGTACAGTCCTACAAACTAAACTGACATTCAATTTAGAAGCTGAAAGAAATACACAGATGGAGTTCTTATAATAACTTTCAGCAGAAGTTATGAAATAGGTTTTCAGTATTTAACCTGTGACTAAAATTTTGTGCATCAAATACTTTGTCTAGAGAGAAGCTTAATGTTATTGCAGAAGCTACACTTTGCCTGAGACAGAAGACAAGACTCACCATTAACCATTTTGCAGTTTTCACAAACATGCCATTTCTAATACATGGCAATAATTTCATTAATATTGTCAAAACCTGAAAACTGAATGGAGAAACTTTATTACAAACCAATACAGAATCACAGAATAATCTGAGTTGGAAGGGACCCAGAAGAGTCATTGAGTCCAGCTCTCAAGTGAATGGCCCATAGGGGGATTGAAGCTTTGACCTTGGCATTTTCAACACCATGCTCTAAATATACATCTCATACAAGAAACTCCCTCTTTTTCATAGTAAATCTGAACACTAAATATCTTTTTCCTTATTATGTGGTCTTTAGGCTCAATAATTCTTCTTCCTAATAAGTACATTATTCCCTTCTAATACTTCTTGCTAAGCCCAAGCCTATATTTATTATTTGCTCAAGTGCACAAATTAATGAACCTGAGAAATTAATTTCCCCTCTACGTGCCTCTGTCTCTGCATGGCTAGGAGTAACCCAGGATACTTAACTCATTTAAATTGTTTTCATCTAATGTGAAAGTAACATGAAAAGTTTGACAATAACAAGAGGAGGTGATTAAGTAGACTTTATTTCTCAATTTTAAAGGAACTACTGTCATTCCTAACATGTATGTGTTTGTTTGTCTGGGAGAAAAATAGAAAAATTGTTTAAAGAATGAAGCCCAGAATTTCCCCAGTACACTGAAAAACCAATGAATGATATGCAACATCAACTCTAAAATTTGTGAAATCTAACATGTATCCTCTCCAGACACCCATAAGACATGACGGAGTAACTCAGATTTACCCAAGTCCACACTAAGATACCTACAAAGTGGTCGCAAAAGCAGAAGGATAAATCTGAAATCAAATTTATTTACTTTCTGAAGCATGGTACTAAGGAGAGTTTAATGGCTAAAACTCCAGAAAATCAGAAAAATAAAACATTATAATCTTCAAATCTTATGTTGTAGTTGTGAATTTTACTTTATGTTTCAATTTAAGAATAAAAAGGTTGTTTAGAAAAGTGCTTTAATTTTTGTGTATTATTGCCTGCATTCTGCTCTTTGCCAATAACAAATATGATCCAGTCCATTCTAAAAACTACCACCAGGCTTTCATGGAGCAGATTTTGGCCAAAATTCTAATTTAGCTTCATAAGTACATGATGATAATTGGGATGAAAACTTAGAATGCAATTTAAACCCACTCCATTCTTTTTGCACAAGAGACTATTGTCTTGTTTTATGTTTTGATGAACAAAATGGATATTCCTGGGCTTGAATACAAACCAATTTTAAATATTAGATCCTAAAAATAATGAAAAAAAACCCCAGTTCATAAACTTAAAGGCCAGTTATGCCAATAAATAGTGCATTAAGTATATGCACTTGTATTTTTATCTAATAATAAAGTCACTGGTGGGGTGGAGGAAGAGGCAAAAATTCCTTAACTTAATGTAGAGACTTCTCAGCAAAACCTAAGCCATCAGTGTGTTTACCTAAATTATTGTCATTCCAAAATACAGCACTATACCAGCTACTATGAAGAAAATTGTCTCTATCCCAGACAAAACCAAAGGACTCTATCATAAAATAGGAAATCCGTCTCCTACAAGACAAGCTATAAATAAAATCTAATGGTGTGTATTCAGATGTACACATTGTTTCTTGACAGATGGAGATGCTGTTTTCTTGTACTACATAGTTTAAAAACAAATTAGAACTTCCTGGTTTCTGCCTTGCTTAAACAGTCACTGATGAATCTATATGATCTATGTATTTTTAATTATTTCCTTTTCTCTTTTTTACCTCTACTATAACTACGTATTTTGGCATGGTTTACAGCAGAATCTCACTCACTAAATTCTAAAATATAAATGAATACATCATACAAAGTAAGCATAATTTATTGAAGATCATATTGAGATAGTTTAGTGCGCAATTCATCGCTGCGTAAAGAGCAAAACCAAAGTCAAGCAGTCAAACGTCTTGACAGCTTTCTCTCCTTCTTCCCCTGAAAAAAAAAAATGTGACTGCTTTAAATCATGGAACCAAAGAATGAGCCTTTAATTTTTGAGCATTCAAGGAGCAATCACCTCTTGACCATTATTTCAGGTCATCTCTATGTCTCTATTCATGTAAATACAGAACATTGGGCTTCTAACTACTCAGAAGAGACAAGTACTTTCCTCTAATTGCCTTTTTCTATCACTCTGTTTTTACAATGATTTATGACTTTCATATTTTTAATTATTCTAACAGTTTAGGCTCAGCTTCTCCTCAGTTTTTTTTGTATATATTTTTTTTTTTTCACACAACAATCCCATCTTCTGGATCCCTTCAATATCCCCTATTCATTTTTTGGTTTTGTACTATTGGTATTCTTGTTTTCTTAAAATTTGTCTAATTCAAAATATGAAAGAATGCAGCAGCCTCTCCTGTCTGCCCCCTGGGGAGGGGAGGAGAAGGAGGGGAATGGGGAAAAAGACAAAACCAACAGCAAAACCTCAACAAAACCTAAACAAAAACAAAACAAACAAAACCAAAATGCACAAACAAACAAGAGTCTTTCTCACTAAGAGTATATCTTTCAATGCAAATGAAAACATCTTGACAAAGATCACCTGTGGTTCTTTGACATACAAGAGCATTAATACTCATTTCAAGAAAAGTGAAACTTAGAACCTTAATGAAAATTACAGCTTTAGGTAAAAATGAGCTCATGAACTTAATAGTTCTGTAAAAACTATCCAACATTGAAATCAGTTTCCCTGACAAATCTCAAATTACGTGGAGTTTTCTGTTTTCTCCTGATTTTCTTACTTTTTCTTACTAAAGATTTCTTCATGACCATGTAAACAGAAAACTACTAAAACAAAAATTTTCATATCCAAAGTTACTGTTATTCCAGAATCTCAGGCCTGAAAGAAATTCCTGCAAGCTGCGTAAAATTCATAATCAAATCACTCAGTGAACACACGTTATGCTCTTCATTTGAATTGTTTCACTGACATAAATGAAATGCAGTCCTTGAAATCATCCACCATCATTTAATAGGCATTATTTAACAGGTAAACAGTGTTTTTTATGAATCTTAAAGTACACTTCTAGAAATGCCTGTATTAGTTTTGTGTGTCCCCTTTCCTAAAATATAATATTATTTAACAGGAAAATCAAACAGGACAAGACTCATGCACCAATGTAAGAAGTTTTCACTTAATGCTACAAAAAAAAGTAGGGAAAAAAGTGCTGCTGCCTATGGATTTTGTAAACAAAATACTTCTGTGATATCTCACATGACCAGATATTAAGTTTGTGTTTGAATAAGATAAGCTATCATTACCACTGTAATTAGAAGTACAGTGGCATCAAGCCCTAAAGTCCTAATCAATGTTACTTCAAGAGAATAAACCTGTAGTGCTTATAAAAGGATACCCTAACAGTAAAAATTTTAAAAAAGAAATGTGCATCACCAAAAAAAAAAAAAAAAAAAAAAAAAAAAAAAAAAAAAAAAGCAAACAAGAAATCATAGGAAAAATATAATTAATTACATGATTTTTTTCCTAGATGAAGTAATGAAGTATCACAGCTATTTAAAGTGACTCTCCAGACCCTCCACCAGCTCCATTGCCCTTCTCTGGACACACCAGAACCTCAATGTCTTTCAAGGTACGGCCTCACCAGTGCTGAGTACAGGGGGACAATCACTGGCCACAGTGTTGCCAGGTGCCCTTGGCCTTCTTGGCCACCTGGGCACACTCTGGCTCAGTTTCAGTCAGAAGTTACCCAGAACCAGCTGCTCCTTCTCTACTGGGCAGCTTTCCAGCCACTCTTCCTCAGCCCACAGCGCTGTCTGGGGTTTTTGTGACCCAAGTGCAGGACTCAGCACTTCACTTTGTTGTACCTCATGGAATTTGCCTTGGCCCATCGATCCAGCCCGTCCAGATCTCTCTGTAGGGAGCTTCCCTACCCTCCAGTGGATCAACACTCCCACCCAACTTGGTGCAGTCTGCAAATGGACAGAGTCTGCACTTGACCCCACCTTCAGGCTGACAACAAAGGTATGAAACAAAGCTGTCCATTTTTACCCAGCAAAGAGTAAACCCACCCATGCAAGCCATAAGCAGCTAGTGTCTCCAGGAGAATGTTGTATTAAAGACTTTACTAAGTCCAGGTAGAAAACATACCCAGCCTTTCCTCATTCACTAAGTACTAGGAGATAAGATTGGTTAACCCAGACATACATGTCTTTCATGTGGTCTGGCTGGGTCTGATATTAGAAACTAGGACATCTTCTCAAACTTTGGGACAAAGGTTTTATCCAATGAATAGAAGAGATTGAGTTATTCTTTCCAGAGTTAATTTAAGCATATGAAATGTTTTGAGGAGGAATGTTTGGAATTGAATGGAAAACAATCAATCATTCTTTCTTTTGTGTCCTGTGTAAACAGACCTGTACCACTATTTGTAAAGAGCAATAAAAGTTGCCTCATTTTCCTGTGGGCAGTCACAGTCTGTTCTATGAAGCACAGGGTATATTTTGCACATGGTTGCAATAGACTAGAGTGTCAGCAAAGGTCTGGGTTTGTGTGTATTCACAGGAGGAAATGCAGAATAACATATTCTTAAGAAAATAAAATTTTGGCTGTACTTGAGCATGATGGATAGTGAGCTTTTTATGAAAGATCAGTTGTGAGTGAGCAAGACAGAGGCTTCAGGTCTTATAAATGTTGTTACTTTGATGAGAAAAATTGTACTTGTTGTTTGTGATAAAGCAGCTGAGAGACCACAAACACAATACAGTTCAAAACTGAAATATATGAAACATGATAACCTTAAGTAATATTTGTACATGAGATGAGACAAGATTCCTCTTGTAACTTAGTTTCTAATATAAAAAATGCATCTTTTTCAGGAAAGCTGATTGTTTTGAAATACTAAGGAGATGAAGAAGCAAAAATGCTTTAATTGTTTCTTTAAGCATCTATACACTGTTTTTCACTCGTTTGCTTCCTTGCATTTACTGCCTACATATGTTTTTTAGGATTTTTTCTATGGTATTTTTGAATTCTCAAGACTTGAATGCTTGGAAAACATAAGAAAACAAAACATCTATGGCTACTGACATAAAGGGATTAATTTTCACTTAGACTTTTATGTAACTGAATAAGTGAGAAAGTAAAGCCTTCTGAAGTCAGTCACTTTTCAAATTTGTGAGAAGATCATAAATAAGACAGTAACCTAGCTCACTATTTGGTTTTGAAAGGGGCTTATGTCTCCCTTCTGAAGACTTTTTGGTTTTTTTAAACATAACCTCTGGAAATCTATCAAAAAGTATTAAGTGATAGAACTCCAGTCTCTATTGATTGGGACAGACTGAATATCTGGCCAAAACAGTAAATAAGAAGATGACACTAACAGCAAACATAATGCAGCCTTAAATAAGTGGTTCAGCAAATTGAATGGACACAACTGGAGAAGCAATGCCAAAAATTTCCAAAGCAGAGAGGAAAGCAGAAAGTTTTGCAGCTTTTCATGGGATAGAAATTTTTTCATTAGGTTCTTCTCTTCCGGAGATACAAAGTTTAGGTATCTAAATCTGAAAGAAATAGAAGTTAATTGAGAAATTAATGTCTGAAAAATGGTCTGCTAAGGGAAAATTTCAACAATTTAGTGATTTAATACTTTAGATCTGCTTTATTAATTATCCTGATTCCATTTTAAGATGTTGCTTGGCAGACATAGTTTTAGTTGGATGTATTTTTATATTCTTTGTGAGCTGTTAAAAAGTGTAGAAAAATGAAGGGGGATTTGACTATAAATACTTTTCCCTTTTTTAAGGTTTTACAAAGCTGATAAATTATGTGTGCTGATAGTATCATGTTCTGGAATGAAGAAGTAGGCTCCTAGAAGTATCATTTTACACTTCCTTTAATGAATTGATGAGATCTTATATATGTCTAAATGTTACATAGGACCAGAAAGACAAAAAATTTACTAATAAATTATCATATGCTCTCACACAAAAGTAATCTTAACTCTGTATCTATTCTGACTTCCTAAACCAGGAACAAACCAAGGGAAGACAGAAATGACTGTTCTCTGCCAGTTACCTCAAATAATATATAAAAGCCCTGAGTTTTAACAAGTATAGCTGAAGGCTAGAGATTTCACAGGTCTGAATTTCCAGCCTCTTAACAAAAAATCACTAGTTAGGGGAGAATGTCTCTCTCCTGGTGAAAGAAGGCTGTAAAATTTACTTGATAGTTATATTTTCTGTTTGATCTGCTGGCTGTCCAGCAACACATATAGAGCAGCTGGGAGTCTGGAGGAGCATATGCTGACTCTCACTGCCAGTACTGAGTACACCACAGAGAGCTGGGTGGAATTGGAGGGTGAAATTATCATATTGGTGCAAACTAGAAAATGTTAGGGGAAAAGAGAGAAGGAGAAAGGAACCAAGCGTAGTTTATTTCACAGGAAGGAAGGTCTAGAAAACAAATTTATGAGAAACAAGTTGTTATGCCTATTGCTCATCCAACAATTCATTGATTTTAACTTTGTGTAGCCTCATGGAATTTATTTTCCAGAAGTATCAGATCAAATGGGCTTAAGTACAGAAATTACTGTGTCAAGCTCCACATTCTGGGTGTTTCTATCATGTTGCAGTGATTTACAAAACCCTGAAACTTTCCTAATGTTGCTTAATGTCATGGCTATCATGACATGGAAATCAAGGATTACATGTGGGAAACCAGACGTTCATCTTAGTTGGAGTAAAATATGATTTCTTAGTTGGAGTAAAATATGATTAAGCCACTCTAGATTTATAGTGGCTTAATCACATGCTAGTTTTGTTGTTCTAATAGATGTGTCCAACTGGGGCAGGCTTGGGAGAACAAGAATTTTCATCTTTTTGCCATAACCCAGTTCATCTTCCATCATTATGATAATTCCCTGAAATGTACTTAATTTCAGTGAGTTCTACTCAGAGACTTAAATTTTTTTAAGTTTTCTTGGCATCTTGGGATTGGAAAATAGCAAGATCTCCTTGTCTCAAAGCAGTAAACTTTAACTGTGGAGTACAATGCACTTTGCATTTTCATTTCTTATGACCTTGTCAGAATGATGGCTGTCATTGGGAAAGGAAAAGGTACCCATAATGACCAGCCATTTTGGAACCAGGCAGAAGGTGAAATAAATTCTTAAAACAGATGTTAAGACAACTCTTTCTTTTCATGATCTGTGTCTCTCTCATCCTCACTTTCATCCTCCCCAGTTTTTTTTTTTTTTTTTTTAAACCATCTTTTTCTCTAGCTTTGCAGAAAGCTTTGATGAAAACCACACAATGCTATTCCAGGTATTCTATGTACTACAGGTCTAAATGAAATAGACCATGTTTAACACAGCTGCTCAGGAAAGCTGTCATATCTACCCACCCAGCCAAAGGAAAAAAAAAGTGATCAATAAAGACTATTTCATAGGAACTTCAGTAGGTGAGAGGAAAAAGCTCCGTGAGTAATGCAGTGTGGGAGTAATGCAATATGAGGGCAATACATAAATCAGTGGAGGAAAATAATAAAAATGTGCAAGGAACAGTTTGCTTACCAATAACTTCTGACAGAAATACAGTTATGATAATAACTAGGATCATGAAAGCAGTTCTATATAAGCCTGCATTAGCTTTCTTTCTTTTGCATTAGAATATGAACTAAATGAAGTACAAGGGAATAAAATGATCATAAAATTAGCTTTTATTTTTAGTAACACTTACTTTATGCATGTATTTTACTCATGCAAATGCATTTTCCACTGATTCAGGTTATCTGATGAAGTTCAATTATTCTGTATATTTCTTTTTTTTCTTTTCCTCCATCTCTAGCTCAATCTTACACATTTTAATTTTATCAGAAGCAGAACAATAGGGCTTAAGTACCCTTTCTCTTTCATACATTTTGATTAATTCCACTTTTTGCATTTTTGTCCTTCCAGAATCTTACACACACTGATAACAGTCTGTCACTCTTGAGGGGTCTTTTAGCAGATATTCAAGCTTGAAATTTTGTACATTAAAAGTACAAGATTTTCCATCCTCCAAATTTTCTTCTAGTATGCAAATGAATTTGAAGTATTGAATAAATCTAATAAATGGATTTTGGTGTCATAGAGTTGTCATCTTTGAATCACGTACATAATTTTAGAAAAGTTAAAAGGCACAGTTATTTCCACAGCTCTGTGGTATCTTTCGAAATGAGATTATAAAATTACAAAGTAAGAATTTCTGCTAGTCATGAGGGGGGCTATATTAAATTAAGACACATTCAATATCCCCAAAATAAATTCTTCAAGGCAGGGATCCTGTCTCCCTTTCTAGTTTTGAAGTGTTTTGATAAATTGAAACTATAAACAAGTCCAGGCATACTTTTGGGTGTTTTGCTGTATGGTGGATAAACATCCACGTGTGGTTTTGACATCAAAAGCTAGTTTCACAAAAAGGTGATGATAGCCTTGCCCAGGAATCTGGACCTTTCAATCTCATTTCTTCTTTCCTCTATGTCTGTGTATAATTGTCAAAATTGTGGTGGTGTTCATCCAGTCAATGTAGACTGTTGTGTACTACAACACTATTGAGAAGCCTCTGTAAGAGAGATAAGAAAATTACTCTGGCCTGATTGCCTTATTTTATTTTCTAAGAGGTTTACACAACTTCATAATCCTGAAAAAAAATGAAGGAGGAAAACAACTAAAGGGAATAGGCTCCATCTGGTAACATTTTATGGGTAGTCATCAGCCAATACTGCACACGCTGATATGTCCAGGTGTCATCCCTTTCTTCCTGCTGCCACTTTTCTCCTTATAGCCAAGGGTTCAAATGCCTGATTTGTTGAAAGTAATACTTTTAGATTATGTATCTAAACTACATAGTACATCTGTTTTAAATATTTACTGCCACTAGGATCTTCTTCATCTTCTTGTATGTACCCAAATCTATGAGCTGTGGTATCACTGTAATACAGATTTTATGCTTATATTGGTCAAAAATAAAGAAGTCACCAAAGGAACTTGATAAGTACTGGAATCTGATTATAATATTAAATTGTTTAACATGTGACTGGTGCTGCCTTGGTCCAGGCCAACAAGAACTTCCCTAAGCAATTCCTGAGTAAATTATGGGAGTTAAGGAGAGGGAACAGTTTCAGAGGACAGTCTTCATGCAGCTGCTTCCCTTTGGAGGATGAGAGCTGTAGCTCAAGCATGAGGACCTTTCTATTTGACCTCAGTGCAAGCAACAGCCTGGGCACATTTCACTCATCTACCTACAGCCATGCCTTTTCTACACAAAGAATATTGAAATATTTCCAGGAAAAGGGAAGAGCTCCAACACATGCAATTGCATGCTTCAGAGTGCTGCAGTTCTGATGCCTAGGCAGATGGAGACTGGTAATGTGGATTTGAATAGATCTGTGAAAATGGAGTTTGGTCCTTTAGTTTCCAATGAGTTTACTGATCTGTTAGGAGAAATAAAGGGCAGTATACTACATTTTCAAGTACTGACTTCCTGAGTGTTTCAAGTGCTTCTAACTTCAGAACTTTGTCCAAGATGAAAAATATTGTTCAATAGTACGTGTCCTCTTAATTTTATTCAGCTATAAGTTCTTGTGAGGAACAAAGTTGCAGCCTTTTTCTGGCACTGTAGAGGAAATATCTGATGCAAGTTCCTAATCATCATCTTGTTGGGAGTAAATTCCACTTGGAAATGCTCACTGGGCATTGGGCTGCTTAGATTCATTACTTGAATATAATGAGTTCCAGAAGCTGGAAGGTTATTTTAAAGATGGGAAAAAACTAACACCTCCCCTAAAAAAATAATTTAAAAAAAAAAAAAAAGGAAACTGTAGCAGTTTTACACCATTCTTTTCAGATCTTAATTCCCTCATATGTATCTAGCTCAGCATAATTATATAAAAATTAAGAAAAAAAACTCTGACAAGGTGAAAGTTCAATTTGATTGTTTTATTCATGTTACTCATGATTATTCACCTCACTGCATAAGTTTTGCTTTGCTTTGACTCTGTTGACAGGAGTTCAGTTACACTGGCATGGAACCAGTTTAATGAGGTAGATGATTATGCCAACAAGATTCTTAAAAAAATACCCCTTAAGAAAGTAAGTTAAGCACTAATTAAGGGATGTTAGAGTTTATATGTTTACTCAGGAAACATCTCCTAATACCTTTGATATTGTTTTATGATAGCCTATCATTTCCTGAACCTCATAAGATCCATGACAACTTCAGTATAATAATTTAGTGGCAACCCAGTACAGAGACTGATATATGCTTTTCCTACATCTTTTAAAGGAAATCCCACTGTGTTTACCAATATTCATTGAAATGCTGTACAATATATATAGGTAGTTATTTTGGTTCCTGGAATTTCACACTGTAGTAGACCTGATATCTCAGTTATGGATGCCCTTTTTGGTGTAGGACAGCATTTCAGAAATAAGGACAAGCCTGAAATAATAATTGTTATATGGTCCTGGTTGTGCAGCACATCTTAGACCTGTTGCCACCCAGCAATATGATAATATGGTTTGTTACCTTTGCAAGGTACTCACTCTCCCATTTATGTCAGTCATAGGTGTGAATGCTTACCACTATACATATTAAGTTTTGGGGTTTGTAAGATGTCATAAACAAGAGTTAAATCATTGCTAAAAAAGTAATGACAAAAGTCTTGTCATGTAACTCATAAGAATACCACAATAAACTTCTAGCTGAGGCAGGAATTAAAATGGAGGTTTTGTTGATAGTTTTCAGGCAGGATTTTTGTTTATTTCCTTTGAGATTGGGTTTTAAATTTTGGTTTTTGGTGGCATTCACTGAAATAATGAGATTTAAACTTTTGCTTTTGCAGTTCTGGTTTTTTCATCTATGTAAATCTCAATATCTAGAGAAAAATTAAGTGTTCTTCCTTCTACCATCACCACATATGATGACTTTTTACTTCTTTACCTGAAGCCGATTCTTCAGCATGTTGAATACATCAGGAGTGTTTTGGCTTAAAGCCAGCATAAACATCAAGTATTATATTATTATATTGTTTATGTCCAAAGGATTTGTATCAAATGTTGGCATTTTCCTATTGTGTTTTAACCTGAGTTGGCAGCTTAGCCCCACAGAGCCTCTTGCTCACACCCCCAGTGGGGTGTTGGACAGAATTAGATGGGTAAAAACTAGAAAACTCATGGGTTGAGATAAAGACAGCTTAATAGGGAGAGCAAAAGCCACACACTCCAGCAAAGTAAAGCAAGGAATTAATTCACAAATTCACATGTGCAGGCAGGTGTTCAGTCATCCCCAGGAGAGCAGGGCACCATCATGCTTAACAATGACTTGGGAAGACAAACGCCCAGAGAAGCTGACTTTAGTGACTGAGTGGATTGTGCTGCTGCATCCCCCTCCTCCCCAGCCTCACTGTGACCTGAGAAATGCTTGTTAAGCCTAGGCCTTGACAAACTGCAGCTGGACTAAGCCCCTCTTGAGCTTATGAGAAACACAGTCTGCTCCCAGGAACTCGTGTTGTCTAATGAGCATCTGTTTTTTAATGAAGAGTCTTGAGAAACTTATTTTTCTTACCTGAATAGCAACTCAAGTGGAATAATACCCTTTTTGTTAAAACTTCAGAGAAAGTTACTGACACGAATTGCAGCCAGGATGGATAATTGCTGTGACTAAAGCCCACTCTCCTGAGATCCTATAAATAGTGGTGCAAAGTGAGACCCATTTGAGCTCTTAGTTCCCAGAAGATAAGGGCTAATGTGCATATCTCAAACACCAATAACCAGATGGCTGTGGAGCCAAAAAAGGACTTTTGGTAATAACAGACAAGAATCACTGGTAGTTACCATGGATTAATGCTGTTAAGGTGCTGTAAGAACGAACAATATTTGGCTGAAGAAGGAGGGACAGATGGAGATAGGGCAGCAATTTTCTGTGAGAAAGAACCACAACATAGTACATTGCAAGTACAGGAATGAGTGGTATGAAGTGGACATGGACAATAGGGTGGAATTAAGACCACCAAATTTCTCTGATCCATTTCCAGAAACACCTGAAAGAAGGGATTGCATATGATAACTAAGTTACATTTTGAGTGGAGAAACCTCTCCATAAAAAGGTACCCTGCCAAGTTCAGGCAGCACCCACAGGACCCTGGACAGCTCTTTGAGCAGACTGGATCAAAGCTAATCAGTTCAACAGTTAGCTTGTCTCTGAAACGAGGATGGACACCTCACCAGCTGGATTGATGCTGGAACCAGGACTGGTGAACTTTTTTTCTCTCTGTTTTCTCTCCTTTGTCCTCTCTTTCTTTTTTTATTCCTCCCTTTTTCCTCTCTGTCTTCCTCTTTCTTTCACTTTTCCTTTTTCTCTGTATTTCCTTAATAATCTCTCTCCCTTTAATTTCTCTCTTCCCTTTCACTCTACCCCATTATCCAAAATGGACTACAGTGTGCTTATATAGTAGACCAGGGATTAATATTTCCATACCAAGTGTACAATTTACTAATAACTGTCTCTAATTGTGTGCATAATCTCTGACTTTTACCAGTCCTTTCAATCAATGCACACTCATGAATCTGAGGTGCTTCCTCCCCCTTAAGGGTAGGTCATCACAATGCCACCACTCTGAACATCCTTTCCTTCCTTCTTGCCCCAGCTCTGTGTACTGGGCATGACAGCACATGGACTGGGATATCCCGTAGGTCACCTGGGATCACCTGTATGCCCTCCCAACTCGGTGGGCACCCCCAGCCTCCTTGCTGGTGGGGTGGGATGAGGATCAGAGAAGTCCTTGACTTAGCATAAACACTGTTCAGCAACAACTGAAACATCAATATGTTATCAACATTATTTTCATCCTAAATCAAAACCAGAGAATTATAGCAGCTACTAGGAAGAAAATTAACTCTAATCCAGCTCAAACCAGGACACCTACTCTCAGCCATTAAAATCTGTATAGATTTTAGCAATTAAAGATATCATATATTATTTTTGTTTGTTATATTGAGCTGAAAGAGGTAGACACAAACCAGCTTGTACAGCCCTGGTGGAATCCTTCACACTTTTTAATATATTTTTTTCTTTTAATGAATGCTTCTTTCCTTTTACTGCATTGGTAGCTTGGGTCTCAGATGATTTCACCTATGGACTACATAAAAACTCTCTCATACTCTCTCTGGTGACTGTAAAACTTGTATCTGTTTATGCAAATATAATTTCTCTTTACTTTTAATTTATAAAAAAAATCCCAAGCCAAGAATATCAAATGAAGCTTTTGATAAAAAATTCTGTAAAGATATGTTAGTCATAAATCTATGTTATTCTCCACCCTATAGCCTACTTTTTTTGTTTATATTTTGTTTTGTTTATTATCTGCATACAATAAAGGCACGGGTTTCAGATGTCATACCTTTTATTTTTTCTGCCATAGCAATCCAACTAGAAAAATTCTTATTTGGTGGGAGTACAGGTGCTCCATACACTCCATAACTCACAGGTCCCACTAATAAAGACGAGAAACATATTCTGAAGAATAAAAATAGGTTACTTACTATTCAAATTAGTTGAGTAATCTGTGAACATTGTGCACAAATATTTCATCTTGAAAATGTATTTTTAATCATAAATATTCAACAAATTTCTTTCAATAAGCAGTTGACTTGCCTCTTCTCAAAGCAGTTGCTTGTTCTTACCAAAGTCAACTCTGTGTGCTTTACCATGTAAAACATACCTATGTATTTTCTTTTTCTTTTTTTGGATAAAGAGTCTTTATAGAAATTGCAGCTACATATCTGTCATGGTCTATGTGCTAGGAAAATTATTTGCACACTGTGCACACAAACCACATCCTATCATAATGACATACAAATTCTCCCTGGAGTCTGAATACTAAACAAGAACATTTTAGTTGAATATAGAATTTTTTAGGGTTCTTTATCAATTTCAATTTTGGGAATGCTTAAAACATCTATTAATACAATTATTTTTTTTTAATATCATAATCTCAAGAAAAAAAAATTTATAGGTTTAATGTCTTTTAAACAGTTAAAAATGGAATTTATATCAACTTAGGACAAGACACAATAGTAAAATCCTACTTGGCAATCTTAAGGTTTAGAATTCATTTAGAATTTAGAAGTCTGGTAATAAGTTCTGTTTCAAATTGCAACAGATTTTCAGGAGATTTTGAGCAAAACATGCATTAAAATTGTTCTCTGATTTGCTTGCTCTCCGGAGGTCAGAAGGAACTGGTGATACAGAGCATAATACAGGAAGAATTTGGATTCAAATATTTTTCTGCTTCAGTTCCTCTTGAATAAAACATAGCCAAGTAACGGAACATTCTACCATGAGATTGTCGTGATGGAAAGATCTTCTGAGTATAAGGTAGTAATGGCCTATCCAGAGCTGTTGGCAAGTGTGGAGTTTTGTGTTTTCACGTACAAAACAGCAAAACCATTTGTTTTTGTATTTAAACCACAGCAAAACATCTTTCAGTCTGCAAATTTCTCTTCAAAGTCATCTCCCAGAGACAAAAAACATACACGTTCTAGGAATTTATTGCATATCCTTGTGTGAAGCATATGTCTAGTTTATTAATCTCAGTTTAGTATTAGGAAATAAATAATGAATCTAGAGTGCTGCCTCTGAATCCAAGTAGAGTACAATTGCAGTTAATCATTCTTCAATTTAAAAAATCTCTTGTTTTTCCCTGCTTTGGTTGATGGCTGGGAAATGGTTATCCTCCTTTCTCTTTTGCTTAATTGTTCTAACTGTTATTGAACTGGTGGTTCTGAAGAACACTGGTATTAAATACAAAGTTTTTCTGTTCTCACCTACTGTTTGGTGGGGTTTTTAACCCAGCATTACAACAATAGGTCCTATTATCCATTGCCCCGACAATGAGGTTTGCAATTTCCAAAGGTGTATTGTTACAGAATTCTAAAGGGTCCAGAAACAGAAATAAGTTACATAAGTTAAATTTCCTAAAAGCTGCTCATTATCTTTTTCAGCTTTTATATGATTAAGATAAATAGACTTTTTCCTAAGCTAGTAGCATAAATCTGGATGTTTATATTTCCTTCTTGTATTCAAAGAAAGACAACATTCTCAAGTTTTCTAACAGAAGGATTAAATTCTAGAAATAGCTGATCCAAAAAGATTATTATCTCACTGAATGCAGTATAGATGCAACCTCACCATGAATACTGTGTGCAGTTCGAGGACCTGCAATTTAGGAAGGAAGTGAAAATCCTTGAACGTGTCCTGAGAAGGACAAGAGAATTGGTGAGAGGGCTGGAGGGAGCATCCTGGGAAGGGCAGCTAAGGACTCAGGGTTTGTCTACTTTGGAAAAAAGGAGGCTGAGGGGTGATGCCATTGCTCTTCACAGCTTCCTAGGAGGGAAAATTGTGGAGGGAGGTGCTGATCACTTCTCCCTTCTACGAAGCAATAGAACATGTGGTAATGTTCAAAGCCGCACCCGGGGAGATCTAGGATGTGTATTAGGGAGTATTTCATTTCTGGGAGGGTGGTCAAACACTGGAACAGGCTTAAGAGGGAGTTTGTGAATGCCTTATGCCTGTTAGTGGTTAAAAGGCATTTGGTCAATGACCTTAACAACATGCTTTACATTTTCATGAGCCCTGAAGTGGTCAGGCAGTTGAACTGGATGGTCACTGTGTTCCTTCCTATTCTATTCCAACTGGAACTCTTTTATTTTTCCCTCTTGCTTTTACCAATATATTTTTGTATTGATAAAAACACTGTCTGTCCCACGTCAAAAAGAATGCATTATTTTTATTTTAGTTCCTTTATTGGGAAAAACATTCTTTTGACACTACAACATATGAGATAGACCCTTAGAAAATGGAGAAATCAATGGATTAGAAAATTTTGGGTTCTTAAGGTATTTGTGCACAAAATCAGGACCATCATTAAAAACTGTGTCTTTTTTCCCCCAGTAACATTTGACAGTATGTATTTGAGATTTCAGTGTTTCTCTTCATTTTTTTTTTTTTTTAAGTTCATGGTGATTTTATTGTCATCCTTGAAGGCTTCATTGTGGCAACAATATCATATTTTAAGTTACAGCCACCATGTAATTCAGTATCATTCCACTGCATCTGAGTATGTCCAATAAAGCTTCCACAACTCACTTCATAGTATGCTGAATAAAAGTCCTCAAGTGGAGACCAAGGGCACATTAAAAAGATTTCACTAGCTCTAATTCTACATGAGACTTTCTTGTGTCTGTCAGCCTGCTAGAATGATGATAAAATGTCCTGCAAAAGCCACTTAAAAAATTCTAAAGCTCAAAGAGGAAAAATTTGGTGTAGTTCTACATACCTCTTACCACGAGTGATTGTGTTATTTGAGCAATGAGAAATGACAGACTGTGCAGCAGTGGTGATTAATGGACACCTTGGGTGTGTAGCGAGGCATGAAGTGAAGCTGCTGCAAACAAGAAATACATTAATCACAAGAAGTTCAGAATCCTGAACCAACTTATTGTCACTCTGTAATGAATAGTTTCTACATATAGGAAATACTTTTTAATGCTTATTTTTACTGCTATCATATGTATTAAGGTTTTAGGGCTTTTTTTTTTTCTATTTTAAAATGAGAATTATACAAGTAGCTTGGAAACAGATAAATAGTTTTGAGCATAGCCACTTTAAATAGGTAGAGGTTAAAATCTTCAAGCACTGTTGAAAATGTAATTTCATATATATATATATATACATGTCAGTTTTGTAATAAATACTGTATTTACATACATTTAATTAAAAAAGGTCCAATATAGATGAGATTGTGCTTTAAGAAAAGTATAAACTTGGCTAAGAAAGCAGCAGCAAAAAAGAGCCTTCCTTTCTTTTACCACCTTGAATGTTCTTTCTTTTTACTTGCCTAAACATTTGTCTCCTATTAGCAAGTTATGTTTGTTTGACAGTGAGGCCTTTGCTTAATGAAAATCATTATATATATGTATCTTACCAACAGCAGGGGAACAAAAATGATTTCTTAATTAGCCAATTATAATATTTTAATCTTTTACTCACACCCTAGGGAGACCATTATGCTTTAACCTATACCATACTTTTTTTTATATTTCTCTATTAAACTCTCTAAATAAGAGTCTGCTATACACTTTTGCATACTAAATTAATGTAAATATGGATACTATTCTATTCATACAGATGAAACTGTCTACCCCTAAAAAATAACTTCTCACAGAAAGGGTAAGGTTCTTTAGATTAAATATGTCTGGATTTAATTTTCAGGAAATACTGAAAAATCAACTTTCCCAAGCAGTTAAGTATTGAAAGAGCAAAGTCTGTGCAATGGCTCATGACAGCTTCATTCTAAAAAAGTGTTTCATGACTTTGCAGATGTAGTTTTCAAAAGTGCAGCCGATGATCTGCATGACATGCTCTGTGTAATAATGTTCCCTTACATTCAGCTCATGACATTCCTGATGTTCTCCTTCCTATAACCAAGACACTTCTGTGTCATACAAAATGTATTTAATTTATTCCTGTTCCTTAACAATGAACAATGGGATTTGAAAAATTCCAAAAGAAGCTTATGTTTCTACCTGGTTCCACACCTGTGTCATTAATATGTTTCTGTGTGAATCAGCAAGGTTAGAGGTCAACACAGAGTTCTCTTGAGAAATTGCAGTAGATCTTGCTAAGGTCACAGAGTTCACCACCATGGCAAGATGTTAGTGTTGTGTTAGGGGACCATATCAGGATTCTTTCATTGTGGTGCTGATAGTTTTGGTTTGACCCATCTTACCCCTTGGCTGTACAAATCTTTTTACTACAAATATTTCTTTTCCTTCTTCCTTTCACTTAGATCAGTGTTTGTTTATGTATTAATTTTTTATGATGTCTGCCTTAAAGATGAATGTTCCAAGGGAAGTTAGAAACACTCTATAACCACTTCAGCAAAGAATATTTTTTTTCTGTCAGTGCATAGCTCAGCTAACACTTTTGTCTTGGAATGCATTTTAGAAAATAAAGTTAAATCATTTATTTCATTATACTAGGGGAAGAATAAGGTACATCAGGAAAAATATATCAAATCCACTGTTTATAGTGCAATTTTGTCTAGTGCATTCAATATTTTCAGACTTCTATTAGAATTTTAAGTATATTGTCTGTTGCCTTCTATTAGTGCTGTCAACCTAATTTTTAAAAATTTAATGATTGTCAATCCAATCATTAAAATTTCTATTCCCAATAGTCTTAACCCAAATAAGTACACAATTACTTAAATTTATTTCATTATTAACATTTTAGGATATTTTCCTGCTTATATTTTCTCTAATTATTTTCTTACCCTATTCTTTTTCATTGTACCAGGGAATTTAGAAGTTTGAAGACAATTGAAGACCGTGTTATAAAATGCCAACTTGCTTTTAGAGTTAAAATGCTTTCTGAAACTTCAATGGACCCAGAAATCTGCAAGAGCAAAAATTGTTTTACAGTCATAACAAAATCCTTTAATGAACTTTGGTCCTGTCCTATCTCATGCAATCTGCTAGAAATTACACCTAGAAAGTGCTATTATCCAATTGTGGTTTTCTGACCACTTCCAAACACTGCAAGTGTTTTGATGGAACTGCTTTATGTCTAGTATATCTTTTTTGTTATAACTACTCTGGGACTTTTACCTTGTAATCAAAGATATGGGATTTTGTTCAAGTACATAATTGGCATTTGTTGGTGCTGAATTTAATTTGATTTTATCTTTTAAAATCTGAATTTGATAGTTAATTTAGCAAACATTTTCATGACTTTCCACTTACTGTGACTTCATTAGTATTTTCAAAAGCAAAAGCCTTAGAACAGGTCCCTGTAGATCTCCATTGGTGACTTCTATATACAGTGAAAGCAGTGTAATTATTCCTATCCTTGATTTTCTATCTTCTGACTAGTAATTAACTTACAAGACTAATGGTTTCCCCTATTATGTTTTTTTTTCTATTTTTCCAAAAATCTTTAATTGAAGAATGCTGTCAAGTATCTTTGAGAAAACTAATTGGGCTCTTTTGACACTATCTCTCTTGTCCTCACACTTTTTGACTCCTTTTAAAATTCTTTATATTCAGACTTTCTTTTACAAGAACCAGGATGACTTTTCCATAATATTAGTATTAATCCTTAGGAAAAACAATCTCATTCTTTCATTTGGTATTACTTACTTGTCTTTCTTGTTACCATTTTATTATGTCTTCCACAAAGTATTTTGAAAAAAAAACACTGAACATTTTGAAGATATTTTTTTTATTTTAAATTCAAATTTTTCATCACATTCCTTGTCATATTGACATTTCTACAGAAAAAAAAAAAAAAAAAAAAAAAAAAAAAAAAAAAAAAAAAAAAAAAAAAACCCCA
>VZRH01002939.1:257579-310633 GCA_013397555.1 Urocynchramus pylzowi
AAAAAAAAAAAAAAAAAAAAAAAAAAAAAAAGAAGAATCCCTGCATATTATTGATGAGACATTACAATTACATGGCAAATAGCTGCTCAAACAAAGGCTCACCTGTGCCTCACAGAGAATGGAAGACACAGGCCTTAGTCAGAGAGCTGAGACTTTGGGCACCACCTGTGGTCTAAAACAAATAGTTCTACTTAATTTGTAAAATTATAAATTGGATGTGCCAACAAAACCCCACACTAATGCAAGTACAATCAAACCATCTTTTTTTGTGGTTGGATACATGTGCTTGAGCAGAAAGTCAGGCTCCACATTGATTTGATGACAAAAATAGTCTTGCCCCTGTCTATCTCTGCAAGAATAGTGCAAGATCATAGAATAATAGAATGCTAAGAGGTTGGAATTTACTTTAAAAATCATCTAGTCTCAACCCCTTCATGGGCAAGGATACTTCTCACTAGACCAGCTGCTCAAGATCTGATCCAAACTGCCAGGTTTGGGACATCTGCAACCTCCCAGGGTCTCACCACCCTCACTGTAAAGAATTCCTTTGTAATATCTAAACTCAATTTCTCCTCTTTCAATTTGTACCCATTACTCCTTGTCCTATCACCACAGATCCTGATAAAATCCTTCTCCAGCTTCCCTGTAGGTGCCCTTCAGATACTGGTACCAAATTTAATTAGATTTTATCTTTTCATTTGATATTTAATTTAGCAAATATTTTCATTACTTTCCACTTACTATGACTTTATTAGTATTTTTAAGATACTGGCAGGTTGCTAAGTAGTCTCCATGTGATCCTCTCTTCTCTGGGTTGAACACCTCCACTTTCTCTGCCTCTCTTCATAGGGGAGGTGCTCTGGCCCTCTTGTAAAATTCATGGCCTTCCTCTGGACTTGCTCCAACAATAAGAAGTTCCATGTCCTTCTTATATTTGGGACACCAGAAATGTATGCAGTACTCTAGGTGGGGAAAGGAAAAGATTATTTAGAATATGCGCAGAGGGAGGGAGGGATCTTTAAAATGCTACAATGAAATTCATAGCATTATGGGCAAGAGCTGAATCCAATATGTAGTGCACCAACATTATTAAGATTCATTCATACATTAGGAACTAATCAAGGTGAGTATAGATTGGTCCTTTCTTGGCTCAATCTTGCCTCGTAGTGAATTTGGACACTGAGAATTAAATGGCATTTCTACTTCACTTCAGCAGCTCTGAGGTTTTTAGGTATGAATCCTACAATTTCCATAACAGCAACTCTACCTATTTGCATGCTAAAAACTAGTGAGACTCATGATGATGGTGGCTGTTGAATATACAAACGATTACCAGCATGCTAAATAACAAAAGTAGTCCTTTTTTTTTTTTAATTGAATAAATGAGTCCTAAGATAGTCTATGCTCTCTTCAGAAAGGTTTAATAGGAGATAAAAAGTTGATCAAAAATAACTGCCAGTCATATTTAAAAATACAGCAGCTGTTCCTTGCACTTATTTAAACCAGGACAAGCAACATGTGTTCCATCATAAACTTGTCCTTTATAAATCACCCTCTGCAGGTGAAAAGCAAAGAACATACAAGTGACCCTTCAAGCCTCATGAATATTTACACTGGTCTCCTGGGGAATACCATACATGAATGATACTACCAACTGATTCTCCCTTGTGAATCTATAAATGAGGAGATAGAAAGGCATAGATTTCAATTTTCAATGAAGAGCTTCATGGTCAGATCAAAAATCATAAAGACATCCAAAGGTGAAAGCTGGATACAACACCACTACAAAAAACAGTCAAGGCATGCCAGCTTAATTACATGTGTGTTGCAAGCTTTCTCACTGGGACTGTGCCCTCAGCTGAATCTGTGTGGTCTGTAGGAAAAGCAGTTGGGATAGAAGTTGTGATTCCTGATCCTGATTTGTGTTTTGTGCTATTGACAAAATGACATATCCAGTTGATCTATGGAGTTTAAGTTGCTACCTATTGAAGATTGAAAAGTAACCTTCCTTACATACACCTTTGTTCTGGTGCTATTTTACTGTGTGAAGAGATTTTGAAAGCAAAGATGCAGTCAGCAGTACACACAGGTAGGACTGCATGCCACCAACTTGCCTGTTCACATGTTCACTGCCATCCTCACTTGCCTAAACTCTTTTTAAACAGTAATGTTGAGTTGTTGTCTTCTGTTTGTGAGAGCTTTTTGGGGTGTATAGCTTTTAATGAAGACCAATATTTTCTTCATCAATCCTTAAGTCATTAGTACCATCTCAACGTCTCTCTATACTGAAACTTATCTCATATGGCTCCAGGTTAAATACTCTGACAGTGCTCAACATCATTGCTTTCCTGTAGGACTGAGTGAAGATTACACAGCAGGGATTAATGAAATCAAACCATAAGTCACAGACAGGTGACCACAGAGGTTATGGTTTGCTGTAGAGTCATCCATAAACAAGTTTTCCTACCTTCTCTGGCCAGACTCGGTAGTGTGGGATATGCCCAGTCAGCCCACAGTACCACTGAGTGCACACTTGGACTTTTTCCTTTGTCATGCTTTAGAATTCAGGCATTGTTTTTTTCTTGTAAAGATTGTTAAATTGAACCCTGATGTTTTCAATATATAATGAAATATTTTATTTTTACTATAATCTTAGTTTTCACTAATCCCTAGTTTATCATTTTGGAAGTAATTGTTTATCCTATTTACTATTACGTTTTGAAAATATTTTCTTTACTATGTCTGAAGAGCTATTTCACGATGCTCAAATTCTTAGAAGAACCTGATTAGGGTTCAGTTTTATCATTAATCAATTAACATCATGTATGGTGGGGGGAGTTATAACCTTTATATAAACAGTACAGAAATATATGTACTCCTGTTCTATTGATCACCACACTGTACTTAAATGTTTGGAAATATTTCAGCAATGCTGTTATACAAAAGATGTGCCAACCCCAGCAGAAATCTGTTCCTTCCAAGACATAGAAGTGTAGTCACTTTCTGTAACAGTTCCATAGTTGATATAAACATTTTGACAGAAAATATTTGGTGCTGAATGCAGTGTAACACTATCTGAAAATAAATGTACTGTGACTTGGAACACAAGATACAATTTTCTTTGCATAGAGGCAAAATGAGGAGATGACAGAGTTCATAAAACCTATTCTCCTCCTAAAATTGCAATTTGACCTTGCTTTTCAAGAGGAGTCTTTCAAAAAGTTAAATTTGACAGTGCAAAGAATTTCACAGACTTTTGTCCATAAACTGTCAGTTGTGATAGCACAATGCACAAATTCTTCTTCAGTGTTCTGTACGTTGGGATTTTTTTCCCTTTTACTCTTCTAGTTCTCTCCCCCATCTCACTGTGAGGGGAGTTGGTGAGTGGTTGAGCAGAGTTTAATCATTGACTTCATTAAACAACGACAGCTTGGTACCAGGGGACTGCCATTGTTCACACGAGCTCCTTGTAAAATGAGGTGCAAATATCAAAGCAGGATATTACAAGCATGTTTAACCTCTGTAGTGCAACAACTTATCAAAGCAATATAAAGGAAAGGCTTTGTTTCCATACATTTCTTTTAAGAGCTGCTCATGCCATTTAGATTGTATTTACACAGAGCAAGAATTTAGCATTGTAAATGAAATCACTGAAATGTTGTAGGTTACATCTCTTAGCAAGGTATATATCCTGTAGCAGCCTCAGGAAATAATGAGTAAGCTGAATGGTTTGCATTATAACACTGAACTGTGCTTAAATTAAATTATAAAATACAAGTTATAATAATCAAGCAGACTGCTCAAGTCCAACAAAAGGTAAAAAACTCTGAAGCACAGACATGTATCTGCCTCCATCTCAGAATGCTAAATATGTTGTACAAAACATATTGAGGCAAATCCTCACTTGATGTTAATTGATGCAATTCCCAGAACTGAATGGACCTACCCCATCCATTCAACTCCACCTACATATATAAAATAATTTTCCTTCCTATAAGAAGAGCATTGAAATACTTAGACCTCTTATAAAATAAAAAAAAAAAAAAGAAAAACACTCTTAAGGAAATTAGCAAGCCCTGGGAAGGGAAGTGGAAACAAAAGTTTAACATTGAAGAAAAAAAAACAACCAATCAAAACAAACAAGCAAACAAACAACCAAACAAAAAAATAAAAAAGAAACAAAAGAAAAAAGAAAAAGAAAAAGAGAGAGCTTTCAATTATCTATTTTAAAATTTTAAAATTCCAAAAAAGCTAAGTAAGAGAAGGCAAATATTGTACTGAGGCTAGTAGATGCTAATGTATAAATTAAGGATCTGTGAAAGGTCATGCTGGGGTGACAGCTTGCTAATGGCACATTTAATTAGTTGAGTCTAGTACATAGTGAGATTATGAGGAGTTTTAAAGCCACAGAACAATGGCACAGGAAGTCTTATAACTTCAAAGTAAGGCAAATTGGACAGAACATATTGAGCTACTCAAGGAAACCTAGGGGACCCTCTGGAACTATAAACCTTCTTTAATTTCCTGAATTAATTTAGAAAAAGTCAACAAAATAAAGGATGAAGAATGCTTGGCAGAAAAACAAGTGCCATCAGCTAACCACAAACACAAGAAAAAAGCTGATAATCAAAGCTCTCTGAAAAGGTTTTCTCCTAAGGTAGCATAGCTCATTCCAATATTCCCCAGGGTAGTGTTTCAGTAAGTAATATATGTTAGAAAACGTTGCTCCTGGCTATGTTTTAAGACCACATCTGTGACCATTTCTATCCCCATCCCAAGTATTGGCTTCCCCATGTTCAAAACTGATCTTCTGAATTGCTCAATGAGTGCTGTTTTTCACATGTTATAGTACTATAGGAGAGGGAGATGAAGAGACTTTATAGTTAATAAGCAAAGGCAGAGTTTGATATGTTATGATGCTATTGATTTTTTAAAAAAATCATGGATCATTGAGTAATCTATCATCTATAGTTTCATATTTAAAAGGTACTTTTTAAATGTAGGATTTTTTAAATGTACTTTTTAAAGGTACTTTTTAAAATGGGACTTTTTAAAATGTAGGAAAAAGGAATTTGATTATATTTCTATTGTCCCTTTTGTATTTTTCCTGTATCAATATTTGAATTGGGTAGCTGTAACAGATAGGTATTAGCTGTCCCATACAGCAGCCTACACTGGGAGACACCAAGGCATGAAGCAGTCTGCAGCCAGGCAGATTCTGAAAAACAGTTTTTTTACACAGAGATTAATTTCTCCCATATTTTTAGTCCAGACATCATCAGATTTTGCTGTTGACTTGCAAACAAGATTAATGACATCTTCAGTGTTCTTTTTCAGTTTTTGATTTTTTTTTTTTTCTGATTTGAAAAAGATGAAAACCAGACAAAGAGATGTTTTAAAAAGCTGGGGCATGGTCAGCTTTGCAGGTTTATTGTTTTGGTTTGCTTTATAATGTATTCTGGGTGGGAACCCTGAATCCCAAGGTTTAGCTTCAGGCACTATTTTTTAAAATGGTTGAGTTATAAACTTCCACAGAAAGGGTTATAATAGAAACACTGACAGACATTTAACTATAACAGTAGTAACAGGGTTGTTGTAATAATTGGATTTGGGGTGGAATACAAAGCTAAATTCACAGATTCTTTCTGCCTTGGGGGAGCCATTCATTTCTGTCTGAAACAGCTAAGGCAAAACTCAACATCAGCAATAGGAAAAAGACACTAGAAAAATGAATGGTTCCATCCCTATTAGCTCCAAGAAAACAATTGTTGCTTGATAGATTTAGTGATGCATGAAATATCAAAGTCTACATGTGGGAATCATCACAAAAAGAATAAATTGATTTATATTGACTGCCTTACATTGTTGCTTTAAGCTAAAATGTGGAAGTTCATACTTTACACTTTTTTTTTTTTGATTGAATAGTTCACTGGAGTGTTAAATTAAACAAAAAAACCCAAACAAAATTTAAGAAATAAAGCTGGAAGCAATTAAGAGCTTAGCCTGCAGATCATCTGAGGGTCATATGGCTTAACTCAATTTACAGAAAAAAACACCTTCTCTTTTTTTTTTTTTTAATTGCCAAGTTTCTGAGATCTTGATAACATCTTAATGTTTATGCAAGTGAATTAAATTGCTTCCCTCTGTCAGATAAATAGATGAGATAAAGTCATCAACAAATTACACCCAGCAGAAGTATCGGTATTGCCTGGGGTAACACAGAAACCTTGTAGAAGGTTTTTCACATGTCAGGGTATGTTTAAGTGTTATATGCTTAACAAACCTCTAGTGTTTGCATGTATCACAATATCTCTTAAAAATTCCCATTATTTTGCCTCGTTACTGACTCTCCTTTAACTGAGAAATTTTAATTTGTATTTGAAGTAGGAAAGTATGCCAGGTCATATCTGGAATTCAACCCAGTGGACTTCATTGCTCCAGATATGTAAGCAGCATGCATTATTGACTCCTATCAAAAACTAGTTTTGATCAGTTGATAAAGGGGAATCTTATTCTTTTTTGGAAATCCGTACTGACTGTGACCTAGATTATGATGTTCAGTTATCAGTTAGACTCAAAGAGAACACTTCTATTAAGATACAGTCAAGCATCTTTAAAACTCAGCTTTAAGCAGCAGGACTTGATGAGATAAAGCCAAAGTAGAATAAAAATTTAAGGATGCTTGCATCAAAAAGTGTTTTTAATGACTCTGCATTTTTAAATTGTCTTTGAGCAGAAGAAAGGTTGTTCAGTGACTTACATGGGATCTGTTCTCTCTCCCTGGACTGAGTTGGTGGCTTGCATCACCAGGTAAAATGAAAGTCCTGCTAGGTAGCATATTCAGAAAAATTCTTTCAATTATAATTAAAAATAGCTGGTATGAGCTTTATATGAGTCTATTTCATGAGTTCTATTCCAAGCTTCTGAGAGCAAACTTCTGAACAGACACCGGATTACACTTTTTAAATTATTTGACAAGAAGAGGCATCTCTTGACTCTGTCCAGTTAATTTGGTACCCTGCATGTGCTGCCTGCTTACACTGCTGCTTACATTGCCATTATGTACTCAAAGACAGACGTGAGACTCAGCAAGGGTCTTCCTCTTGCTCTTGGACAAGAAGCAAGGCAGAAAGGAATCTTCTGGATCAGTTCACCAATCCACCACAGGAGTCTGCAGAGATTTTATAAGTAACTTAATTCAAGTATAGGTAGTGGAATTGCGAGTTGAAACTTTACACATGATAAATCATGAATCATTAATTCCCTTTTAAATGCTTTAAGAAATAAACTAAAAAAATTAGCTTTAGGATTAGTTTTAACCTTGGTTATGGAGGTGCCTGTTGGAGCAGCATAATCTGCCTTTGTATTAATTCTGTCAAACCTTGTTTTCTAAATCATTCTCTGTGTTTGAAATTTCTTTTTTTTTTTTCCTTGCATCCTAAGGATATATTCATAATAATGACAGTGTCGTTATCTGTTAGCATCCCCACAGTGCTCTTCATAAGTGAGTACTGCCTTTTGTCTTGGGACTCAATAGCTGCTGCTCAGCACAGTAATTCATTAGACAAATGTTGCTACAGGAAACCTAACTAAAGAATTTGTTATATGGCACTTTCAAGTATCAAACTGCTAACATAGTTGGTTAAACCGAAATGTATAAGAAATTATATTTATAGATTATGTAAATATTGAATGCAAGCAAAAAAACAGAAAATTGATAAAAATTTAATTGTGACTGTTCATTTAAACAAGTAATGAAAATAGAAATAGATGCAAAAATCTTCATGATCATTCTTTTTTTTATATATTTTTTATACCTGTCATCTACTTTTCCAGGATTAGTATTGTACAATGCCATAAAATTTTCTGTTAGGAAGTCTCCCTTAACAAAATTAAATATGTTTTTATATTTAATCTCTTTCTTTTTGCTAATGTTCTCAGTATTTTCCAAGACTTTCTTGTCTCATCTAGGTAACAGTGTCTTAGTCTCTGATATTTCTGTGATCTTTGTGCTTGGCTCTCATTTATCCACATTGCTAACTCTTACTACAGCTGCTTTCATTGTTCTCAGAAACAATAGCAGGAATAAGAACTATATAGGCACTTTTTATTATGTTCTTTTATTTGTTTTTTGGTTTTTGTTTGTTTTTTTTTTTGTTTGGTTTGGTTTTGCAAAAAGTAATACTCAATTCCTCATCTATAGCTTTGTTTATTATTAACATAATTATTAATTATTATTATTGTTATTGTTGTTATTATTATTGTTATTATTATTAAATATTAAATATTATTAACGCTTTGGATCCTGCAGCAAGACCATATGCATAACAAAACTGATCAGTTTTCTACAATCATTTATGTTCCATGATTCGATTTGACCAAAATAGTTCTATCTCAGAGCAAATTCACAGTGGTTGCTTACCATTTTGAATGGCACATTTCAGTTTATTTCAGAATTAAATTCTGTATAGATTAACAGAATATAGAATAGTCATTGTGAAATACTTATTCCAAAACATTGGGTAGATTTTCAGCATGTTCTTTGCCTTCTCAGCGTTCTTTAGTTAAATGTAAATTACACTCTGTGTGTTCTGTTTGCAGAGACGGGGCAGAGTGCATGGGTGTAGCCAGATTGTTGTTCTATACCCTGCACATCATCTCTGGGGAACATGGTTTCAGGAAGAAGGAAAGGTGAGTACACCTTTTCTGGAACTACACCATTTGTTTCCATCTCTTCCTAAGAGAGGTTGACAGGACCAGCCCTTGCATACCCTTCCCTTTCTCATCTCTGCTTGTGCCTTCTGGTCCTCTCAGAGCACAGCTCTGAAAGTGGCAAACATGGCTGGATTGTGAATGCAGCCCCAAGATGCTGCTCCAAGAAAAGGGGCAGTGGGACCGAGCCCATCAGAATGTGTGCCCTGATCCAAGAAAGGAAAAGAAATGATGCAGTTCCAGAACGTGGTGCTGAAGGAAAGCTGATGGCTGCTGAGCTCAGTAGAGAAGGCACAGAGCAGAGTAAAAGCCCCAGCAGAGCCTGACCCTCTGCAGCAGAGAGGCATCGCAGTGTGGTGTGGTGAGGTGACGATGATCCAGGCTTTGGTCATTTCTATTCCATTGTCTCAGGCTCAGGGATGGGAGAGGGACCCAGCAGGGCAGGAATGTTGTCATTCTTGTCTTTATCTGTGAAAATGTTCTCTACACTGCAGCTGAGGGGAGGGGTCCTTCCTGCAGTCTCTGGCAAAAAGCACCCAGGGAAACATGAGTGACACATGGGGTTCTGGAGTTGGAGATAAAAAGGATCTGAGGCTTCTCACACTGCAACTGAAAAAGAGATCTTGGCAGCTTATGAAGGGGTTTGATCTATTTCAGAAGTGACTGGTAGTGAAGAACAGCACCTCTTGGCACCCTGACTGGCAGTGCTGGGCTGGATGTTCAAAGGTAAATTCCCTTCCACACATCAGGCTGCAGAAGGCACATAGAGCAAGAGGATCTCTTTGATTACACAGCAATCTTTGATAAGATATCCCAGTTACCCAGGGATTTCTAAGATCATGAATTGTCCTTAAGGTGAAAATTCCAGGTCATAAGAAGAGGAGGAGAAGAACGTGATGTGCTGAGGATGCCACACCACATCATCATCTACGTGAAAATAAAAAGCAATACACTCTCTTCACTGACTTTTCCTGCCATATCATAGGGGCAAATTGAAAATGGAAAGCTGCTGTACGGAGGGAGTCCTATGTGATGAGTCACAGAGGCTATTGAGGGACAAGGATCAAATCAGGATGCAGAGCTTAAGATATTGCCAAATGAGAGAAGTGGCCAAGACTCTACCTCTAAGCTGACTCATGGATGGTAGAAAACACCTTTTTGGCCTGTCTGGAAAGATAGAAAAAAGCCAATTGGCTATCCTAGATTGGATAGCCCATCTAGGCTAAGAGTGGCAAGATGTCACTGCCAGGGTAGAGAAGCTGGCTGTAAAAGTCCACCCCGTAGATGCACACATACCAAGGGTCGAGTTACCAAAGAGCATTGCAACTATGGACAGGTGCATCAACCTGCCAGGATTAAAGTGTCTCAGATAGATCTTGACTGGAAATACCAGGGTAATAATTTCTGGCTCAGTGGGCTTGTGATGCCTCAGGTCATCAGGGAAGAGATGCAACATATAGATGGTCCTGTGATCAAGGGGTGAACTTACCCATGGACACTATATCTCAAAGTTATTGTAACTGTGAAATGTGTGCTGCAGTCAAGCAGGCCAAGCAGGAAAAATTCCTGTGGTANGTGGCAAGATGTCACTGCCAGGGTAGAGAAGCTGGCTGTAAAAGTCCACCCCGTAGATGCACACATACCAAGGGTCGAGTTACCAAAGAGCATTGCAACTATGGACAGGTGCATCAACCTGCCAGGATTAAAGTGTCTCAGATAGATCTTGACTGGAAATACCAGGGTAATAATTTCTGGCTCAGTGGGCTTGTGATGCCTCAGGTCATCAGGGAAGAGATGCAACATATAGATGGTCCTGTGATCAAGGGGTGAACTTACCCATGGACACTATATCTCAAAGTTATTGTAACTGTGAAATGTGTGCTGCAGTCAAGCAGGCCAAGCAGGAAAAATTCCTGTGGTATGGGGGACAGTGGTCAAAACAGAAATATGGGGGGGCTGGCAGATCAATTGCATCACACCGTTGCAAACTGTCCAAGGCAAGCACTATGTGCTGCCAATGGTGGAAACAACCACTGGATGGTTGAAGATGTACCCCATGCCTCCCTCCACTGCATAGAACACCATCTTGGGTCTTGAAAAGAGAGTCCTGTGGTGACATGGCATCCCAGAAAGAATTCATTTGGACAGAGTGACACATTTCTAAAACACAGTTTTCCTCCACTTCAAATCACATCTTGATTTTTAAGTAGTGACACTAGAACTTCCTAGGAACACATATACTAGCAAGTGAACATTAAATTGCTCATGATTGCTGAAATTTTCATGTAGGTTTTATGTCCAGTTTCCCTACTTGATGAGAAATTAGCCACTTAGTATGTAAGAACATACATACAGCTGTATATGTTAAACTGAAGGTCTATTAAGACTAGAAATTAATAGAAATTAATTAATAGAAATTAAGACTAGAAATTATAGTCTTATGAATAAGACTATAAGGATGGACTAGCACCTTTCTGCTATGTATTCACAAGGTAGCTCTGTGGAAGAAGTAACTCTTTAGAGAGTGAGCCTTAGAAGTAAAAAAGTAGTTCACTCCTGAGCATGTCCTTGGGTAGGCAGGTAAGGCTCATACTGAGCACTTAGATGCCTGCACTTTTTCTATAATGATGGAGGAAGCAAGTCCTCTTCAGAGAGAGATCGTGTCTTAAATTTTCTCTAGACCAGCCATGAAGAGCACTTCAGGGATGATGGAATACCTTCCAATGATATTATTCCTAAATCAGGCACCTCAGGTAAGTGCTTAAAACACAGCAGGATAGATAGCTCTTCTCTTGGATGATTAGATAATCATCCTGGTAAGAGTCCAGAGGGTCTGTGGTGTTCATGGTTGCCCAAGAGCCCAAGGCTCTGAAAAATCAAGTTCCTCTGTGCTTTATTTCTAAAGGGAGAGGGAAAGAAAATCTCCAGCAGAATAAACAGGTGAAATTCTCAAAGCAAAGCCCTTGTGGATTGAATTTTCCTCTCTGAGTTCACATGCTGAGGGGCTCTAGAAGAAACTGAGATGTTCAACTCCTCACATGAAAAAAAAAAAAATCTCATTTAAAAGGGTAGGGAGTACAGATGAGGAGAAAAGTAGTTTGAAGAATTATGATTCTAAGTTGCTAAATGTTTGGATTGCCTAGATTAGAATTTATAGCTTTTATTAATCTGCACAATATTGGAATATGAGATGATTCAAGATCTTTTACACCCTCTGACTCATTTTTTATTGTTTTCTTAATATAGTCTTTTTACACAATGCATTTTTCTGCCATTTTTAACACAAAATTTAATTATTCAGTATACAAGAGTACACTTAGGAAGCCAGTTTATCTCTAGAGTCTGGGCATGTGGATCTGATTTGAACAAAGATAAATGGTCTCATTTTATTACAGGAACTTTTCATTAATAATACCAGGTATGTCATGTACATTATGACAGGTTCATTGCATTTGGATCTTTTGACATTTTATGAAGCAATGGTAATGAAAGTTGTGAGCTGCTACATAGTTTTGTGTTAAAGAAAAATACACTGCAGATTATTTACAAAAGTCAATTAAAAATGTCAGATAAAGAAATTATTTATTTTTGCAAGATGCTACAAATTCAATAAGGAACTGAAAAGAAACATTCTTAAAACTATGTAGCATTTCATAGGACTTCTGAAAATTATTCATACTAAAAATTTTATTGCTCTACAATGGAGACATTCATTGCAGTTATCATAGATATGTAATAATTAGTAATCTGGAGTTTTTGAACCACATAGATAAGATAGTAAATTGGGCTTTAGGGTGTTTCTATATTTTCTCTTCATATGAAAGCAAATTTCTGAATTTGTAGCTGCTCTGGGATTTAAACACTGTAAGTTTTGGTACATTTTAGTTACAGCTAAGTTCTCATCTGTGGTAAAACACAACAAAAAGAATCCAAGTCACATCACTAGGAGTAGTACTATTGGGAAATCTAGTCCTTTGAAACTGACACAGTAATTTGCTCTCGTAAGATCAGACTAAGTCACCAATTGGTTTATATTCATAAGTAATGTGCAAGTAGTGAAAAAAATGAGGAAGAGAATATATTAAACATAAATTTAGGAGGTATGAGTCTATTTTTTTACATAGTTCTCCAGCTGACTGAACAATGATACTGGAAATTGTACTATAGCATTTATCTATAGGATAAGGAACATATTCTATCAATCTGCTATAATGATTTTTTTTTTTTCATTTAATATCTGTAAGTTTACATCAAACTTAAAAGAGTTAAATTACAGGGAAGAATTTTCTGGGTTATAACAAAGCTCAATAGCTCATTCCATAAAGGAAGTGTGACAAGGTATTGTCATGGCAATGGCTGCATCATTACAGATTGTGAATTAATTGTGCTTCCACTGCCACTTTAAACAAATAAGAATAATTGTCTGGTGGGAGAAAAAAATCTTTGCTCAAATCTTGACAGCAAAAGGAAGCTATTAGCAAAATATAGAAGAGGAAATACATACACTGCAAAAAATAACTATATTTCAGTTAAATTATGATGTGTGGATTTGGAAAGTTTTCTCAGTCAGAAAATCTCCATTTAATAGACTGAAGCAGCACAGTAAGGGTTTACAGAAATGTCTCTAATGGGAACTGATATTTGAAAGCAAAGGCTAGTGGGACTGATTACTTTTCTCATTAGGCAGCATCTCTAACAAAATAAATCAGATATTGTCATATAACATTTCACATATCTGTCAAACTGAAGGATATAATCTGGAAACACACCATGAAATTAGCATAGCTACGTGCAGAATTGGAGTCAGCAAACATTTTCATCTCATACTAATTGACAAAAAGAAGTGTCACTGCTGCACACAATTTCATCTGCAATTATTAGTAGAAGGACAAGTGAAAACCCTGTGAACTACAAATTTCTCCTCATGTTTTGAAGTCAAGATCTGCCCAAAACAATGTCTGCAGGAAACAGAGGTTTTGTTGGTTTTTTTTTAAATACTTTGCAATATATCTTTTGGTAATATCTTCCCCTTTCCAGAGCAAAAGGGGAATGAGATCTGTTCCCTTCACAGCTCTGGGCAGCTGTGCAGACAAAGAGTATAAATGTTTCTCAGGAGGGAGTGTGGGATGATCCCATCATGCTGGCAGAGATTCCAGTGCATTGGGTTCAGTGCCACAGAGCGAGGTGGGGACAGAGGACACAGGGTCCTTAGGCCAAAGTCGTTTGCTCCAGGGTCTCAGTGTGGGTAGCAGGGAACAACATCCCCTGTTCCAGAGCTGGCTGAGGGCTCCTGATCAGGGGCTGCTCTGAAGATATTTTGTGCTGAACCAGTAACAAAATAGTCGAAGGTGGGGTGGGGCAGAGGGACAGGTAGTAGGGCTGTAAAAGGGGCTGCTTGTAGCCAAAATGAACATTTAATTCTTCCAAGCAGAAAAACATTGTTTTAACTGTCAAGATGAAGAAAGTCTCTGTGATAAGTTATTTTGATAGCACTAGGAGCACATTTTGGTAAGAAGACCTAAGTCCAAATCACTGCTTTAAGTCAAGAAAAGGAGGAAATCTTGCTGTCTCTACTATATGCTGTGTGAATGCTCAACAAAGCACTGTGTTTATGTGTGTGGCAACATCAGCATGGTCATTTGGGAATATTTCTACTTCATTGACACTAGTTCTTCTATTCTCAGCAGTGTATTGAACACTCTGGGCAAGTGAACAAATATCTCTTTGTTATGTTCCATTTTTGACGTGCTCACCAAACACAGAAGTAGTATATATATGGGAAAACATTAAGATAGCAGCTCTTCTCCTATGCTTTCTTGAGTCCCTTCAGCCTCACCTCTCTTTAAATGGTCTCCAGCTTTGGTAGAAGACATGGAGAGTTGAAGCTGGGGCTAGTAACCACCTCACTGTCAATGGGTGACATTTGACAGATTTTTTAGTTTCTGTTTATCAGGCTGGCACATTCTGTGCAGATGTATCTTCAGCAAAGCTCCTACCTCTAGCGAGCTCTAGCGAGCTTTCTTGGTTGGTTGAGGGGTTTTTATATTTTATTCCCTTTGTTACATGAAGCATATCTTTCTTAATAAATTAACAGTAAACAGACAATACACTACACTCTCTCCATTATCAGGTTGTCCAATGAAGCATGACATTCGTTTTCTTTGCAATTTCTATTTTAGGACAATTCATACTGAATAGTCACAATGCTTAAGCCTTTGTAACACTATCCAGATTTCCCCCATTTCTGCTAATTTATCCACCTTCTGTAGCAGAGAATGGTAAAATTTAACATGTACTGCCCAAGGGGCCCACCTCTTGCAGTCCACTATGAAACTGGACTTCTTTTGTTTTGTTGCTTGTTAATGTTCCTGTTGAAAAAAAGAAAAAGTGCTAAGGCAAAACATCCTCCTTAATCACAATCCAAAGCTTGTGTAGTTTGCTCTTATAGAAGTGGTCATCTAAGTGACTACATCAATGATCAATGGAAGGGCTGCAGACATCATTTATCTGGACACCTGCAAAGCCTTCAACATGCCCTCCCACAATATTCTTCTCTCTAAATCAGAGAGATAGATTCAATGAGTAGATTTTTAGAAGGATTAGAATTTTTTTGAATGGTTGCATCTGCAGGGTAGTGTTCCATAGCTCAGACTCCCAATGGACACCTGTGACCAGTGTTGTCCCTTAGGAGTTCATATTTAGACTTGTGTTATTTAATATCTTCATTAATGGCATAGGTGAAGTGATTGAGTGCCCCTCAGTAAATCTGCAGATGACACCACACTGAGCAGTGGTGTAGACACACCTGAAGTATAGGATGCCATCCAGAGGGACCTGGACAACCTCAAGAAATGAGCCCATAGGAAACACATGAAGTTCAGCAAGGCCAAGTTCAAGGTGCTGCACCTGGGTTGGGTCAGCCTGGTATCAATCCAGGCTGGGGGCTGAACAGATCAGAGCAGCCCTGTGAGAAGGCCTTGGGGGTGCTGTGGGTGAGAGGCTGGACATGACCCAGCCATGTGCCCTTGCAGCCCAGACAGCCAAATGTGTCCTGGGCTGCATCCAAAGCAGCGTGGGCAGCAGGGGAGGGAGGGGATTCTGCCCCTCTGCTCTGCTCTGCCCTGCCCCAGTGAGACCCCACCTGCAGTGCTGCAGCCAGCCCTGGGTCCCCAGCACAGGAAGGACATGGACCTGATGGACTGAGTCCAGAGGAGGCCACCAAGATGATTTGAAGGATGCAGCATGTCTCATGTGAGGAAGGGCTGAAAGAGTTGGGATTTTTCAGCCTGGAGAAGAGAAGGCTTCAGGGGCACCTAATTGTGTCCTTCTAGTACCTGAAAGGAGCCTACAAGAACACTGAAGAGAAACCTTTCACAAGAGCATGTAGAGACAGGAGAGGGAGGAATGGCTTCAAATCCAAAGAGAGCAGGTTTACATTAAATATTGGGAAGAAATTATTTAATGTGAGGCCAGAGAAGTTGTCCAGAGAAGTTGTGGATGCCCCTCCCTGAAAGCGTTCAAAGCCAGATTGGACAGGGCTCTGAGCAACCCAGTCTAGTTGAAGGTTCCCCACCCTGTTCAAGGGGTTTTCAACTAGGTGATCTTGAAGGACCCTTCCAACCCAAGCTATTAGGTTGATGGTATGATCTTTTATTCACTGGCAAGGAAATGAGTGGCTACTGAAAGGTCAATCCCAGCTGCTTCACATACCAATATTCTGTTTTATGCATGTGAAGGTACATATTGAAAGAGAAAGCAATTATCAGGGTAACATTTCAGATTATAATAATTCTCACTAAATAATTAAATACCCTATTTACTCTAATCAGTGACTGTACTGGTGGGATTCTACCATGACGAAATCAGTGGTTTCAAACAAAAGATCTCCTAATGTAGGTAACCTTTACAAAACATTGGCACAAGCTGTACTGCAGTTCAAAAACCATGTGTTCTCCTGTGTAAAGGAAAAAGATGCAAGATAGTAGCTAGATATATTAGCACTGGTAGGGAAACAGGATAATTAAAAGATAACTAGGAAGATAATTAAATGGAAACAGAGACTAACCTGATGTGCTTTAGGCTAAGTGCAATAATTAATCTTGATAGATGGTATATAATAAGGGCTTTCAAATATAGTCTCCTACACTAGCTTGCTATTATGAAATCACAGTTCTTTGTGCAGGAAATAAGTGTTCTAAAGTGAAATGTTCCTGTTAGATTTAGATCCTGTTAGATCTTCTGTGGAAGGTGCATTTTAGAGAGTAGGCAGGAAGAACTGAACAACTCAATTAGCTATGGAATTTCCGAGGCTTGAAAATACATAGGAATCCTCTGCACCTTCCTGCTCCTTGCTTTCAAAGACTTTAACAAAAAATGCTGGGTCTGGAGACTAGAGAATCTCTGTTGAGGGAAAGGTCCATTGAACTGGGAATGGTTAGGCACTGAAACAGGGTCACCAGGGAAGTGGTCACAGCACCAAGTCTGCCAAGATCAAGGAGTATTTGGACAAAGTTCTCAGTCATGTGGTATGATTTCTGGGATGGTCCTGTACAGGGCCAGGGGTTTGGCTTGAAGATCCTTCCAGGTCAGGATATTCCATGATTCTATGATTCTCTGAACTGCAAGGTTACTTTAATCCTGTTTTAGAAGGGAACACTTCTTGGGAAGAACACTTCTTTCTACTCCAAAATATGGGTCTTGGGGTATTTTGCAGTTTGCTTATTTATTTAAACAGATTTAAATATTCATAATCAGAATCCCTAGACAGGATAAACTGAGGTGAAACTATGCCAGTTTGTACCAATATGAAATGCAGTTATACTGGTCTGTCTTTGGCTTGCCTGGCTTCATGCAAATTGCTATTTTGCACATTGCAGTGACTCAGATGTGCCACTTCACCATCACTACCACATGTAGGTATCCATATAATGGAAAGCAAAGGGAAAGCTCAGAGGATGCTCTGCAGCAAGGGAATGAAGGGTGCAGAATTCTGTCTGGATCTTCTGAAAGGTGCAACAGCAAACACTGTAACAAAATTGATTTAATAAAAGATATTAATAAGAAGAGAAATATAATTAGACCATAAATCTTATGTCCCTTCAGATGCTGGGAACCCCACTTTTGTGATGCTTCACAGCTTGCTCCACAGGCTCCACCTGTAGAGAGGTTGAGTATTCTTCCCATACTTTGTTGTGTGTTAAAGCAAGCATTTATCTTCTGGAAAGGTGGGGCCACCAGTGCCACTGAGCTGCCTGGGGCATGCCAGCACCTGCCCTACAGAGCTGCATGCTGGGGGCTGGGGATACACCAGCTACTTGTGCTAAAGGTAATTCAGCCTTCCCAAGCCTGAATGAAGCACAAGGCCCAATAGAGCAGGGGTGACTGGCCTGAGACCATCAGCTCCTCCACTGGAGTGTTTACCCCAGGGAACCACTACAGAGGACTGGTTATACAATATTGGGTAGGACTGATAACCTGCATTACAGGTTATTTAACCTAACAAGATGCAGAAGTCTCTTTGACAATACAGATTTAGATGCAAAGATAAAAAAAATTGAAGGTTTTGCAAGCAGGTTGTGTTTGTATATCAAAATATGAGTTCTCCAAACAAGTGAGGTTTGGGTGGGGAAATTTATTTGGACAGGATCAAAATTAGATGGAATAATCTAGATCAGACATCTAATATAAAGTCACACAGAACATGGATGTGTTTCCTAGCAAACCACTTTTCCCAAGATTACAGCTAAACTAGCCATTAATTAGACAGTTGTTATTTGTTTATTTTACACTGCTACATCCACTAGAAAACATCACAACTGTGATTTTCAAGGCCACAGGCAAAGCTCTAAATTCTTATTTGGTCATAAAAAATAAACAGAAAAGCATGCCTGAGTCAGAGTAATTGTTCTCCTGCATCTGATGGACCAAAATAAGAAAGAGGTGGGAAAAGACATTGAACCTGGAAATTGAATCTGGAAAGACTCCCAACATTCACTCTTTGAGAATATGTCATCAAAGAGTCAGTTACAAGAAATCTCTATCAGTTACCAGAAACCTCCATCAAAAACACCCTTATATAGAGAGAGAAGGATTTGTACTTCCTAGGGTAGGTATTTTCATTAAGCACTCTTTTTTCACCTCAAAGATACAGGCAGTCTATACCCACGAAAGAGGAAGCATCTTATCCCTATAAGGCTGAAATGCTCATCGAAATAACTGCCATGAAGTACAAACTGTACTTAAGATATGCAGTGAAACCCCACTGGAGCAGATATTGATGCATTTTTTAAATGACATAAGACAGTAATTTTTCTTAGATAGAAGAGAAAGCCCTTGTAACTGCATGAAATGTTTGGCATTTTTAGTACCAATATGCCTCAGTGCCATTCTGCAGGTGAAGAACTGATATTTATTCAGGTCAAAAAAATAAATGTGGGGATAAATACAGCAGCTGTGAGTTGCACATGCAATTATATTCATTGCTTGCATTATTTTATCATGAAGGACCATGGAAGGATGCATCAGCTGGAAAAATAGAACAACCAGATACAGTGGATGTTATAATTTCAACATTTTTAGATGTTAGAATTTCACTTGACTTTACAACAATCTGAAACAATTTCCTTTTTCTTTATGATTACATTTTCAATTTTCCTTCAAAAAAATTAGCAAAGAATTAATTTAGACTGATATGTGATAAAATAAAAATGATGAAATCTTAATTAATAAACTAAAATACAGTGTTGATGACTGATTTGTAGATTTTTAGCTCTGTATATTTGTTAATTAATTAACATTTGTTTAATGTTTTGAACATGAAAAACACCATGAAAGCACTAAGAAAAATTAGCTACACTTTTGAAGACTGTAGTTGAAAGAATTAACTCAGATGGATTAGAGGGGAAATAACTACTGACTAAGTAGATGGATTTAAAAGATGACAGCCAGATTTCAATAATTGTGAGGATAAGAAGCAATTCTTGCTACTTAAAAGCAGACATAAGGATAGCAGAGGAAAAAATGAGGGACAGTGTCAAGGACACTGTGTGTGTAACATTGCCGTTAGCATCTACAAATGGGATTGCTACTGTGTGGGTTTGGCATGGTCAGGGTTTGGTAGTGCAGGAAAGGGGGACTTCTCTGAGTAGCTGCCAGAAGCTTCCCCCAGTCTGACAAAGTCCATGACAGCTGGTGCCAGGATGGACATGCACTGGCCAAGGCAGAACCCATCAGTGATGGTGGCAATGCCTCAGGGCATTCCCACTGTTAAAGAAGGAGGGGAAAAACCCCTGAACAATGGCAGATGCAGCTTGAGAGAAGAGTGAGAATATGCGAGAAGAGCCCTGCAGACCCAAGGTCAGTGCAGAGGGAAGGGCAGGAAGTACTTTGGGTGCTGGAGCAGAGATTCCTCNCAGTCTGACAAAGTCCATGACAGCTGGTGCCAGGATGGACATGCACTGGCCAAGGCAGAACCCATCAGTGATGGTGGCAATGCCTCAGGGCATTCCCACTGTTAAAGAAGGAGGGGAAAAACCCCTGAACAATGGCAGATGCAGCTTGAGAGAAGAGTGAGAATATGCGAGAAGAGCCCTGCAGACCCAAGGTCAGTGCAGAGGGAAGGGCAGGAAGTACTTTGGGTGCTGGAGCAGAGATTCCTCTACAGACCCTGGTGCAGCCCATGGAGGGGCAGCTGTGTCCCTGCAGCCCAGGGAGACAAACAGGAGAGCAGAGATCCACCTGCAGCCCATGGAGGGGCAGCTGTGTCCCTGCAGCCCAGGGAGACACACAGGAGAGCAGAGATCCACCTGCAGCCCATGGAGGGGCAGCTGTGCTCCTAGAGCCCAGGGAGACACACAGGAGAGCAGAGATCCACCTGCAGCCCATGGAGAGGCAGCTGTGCCCCTAGAGCCCATGAAGGACCATGGGGGAGCAGAGATCCACCTGAAGCCCATGGAGAACCCCTGAGTGAAGCTGGTGGATGCCTGAAGGAGGCTGTCTGTGGTAAGCCTCTGCTTGAGCAGGCTCCTGGCAGGACCTGTGGCCCCATGAGGAGAGGAGGCCACACTGGAGCAGATTTGCTGGCAGCACTTGTGACCCCATGGGGCACCAAAACTGGAGCAACCTGTTCCTGAAGGATAGCACCCCATGGAAAAGGATCCACACTGGAGCAGTTCATACCCTGCAGCCTATGTCACACTGGAGAAGTTAATGGAGGACTATCCCCCACAGCAGCAGCCCCACACTGGAGCAGGGGAAGAGTGCAAGGAGTTCTTCCCCTGAGGACAAAGGAGCGACAGAGATAAAGCACAATGAATTGATCACAGACCCCATTCCCTGTCCCCTTGTGTCACTGGAGGGGAGAAGGGATAGAATCTGGGAATGAAATTGAATCTGGGAAGAAGGGAGGAATGGAGACAAGATGTTTTAAGATTATTTCTCATTATACTACACCGATTTGATTGGTAATAAATGAAATATTTTATTCTCTGAGTGGAGTCTGTTTTGCTTGCAGCAGTCACTGGTGATTGATCTCTCCCTTTCCTTATCTCGACCCACAAGCCTTTTGTATTTCTGTTCATGAGGGGAGCAATGGAGCATCTTTGCTGGGCATCTAGAGTCCAACCAGAGTCAACACTTACATTTCCCTGTTATGTGACATGACAACAGTGATATGGTTGTGCAGCTTTTTGACTGTACCTTCACATGTAACATCAGCAATTTCTTTCACTAATCTTGAACTCTCTGTTCTTTCATTAGTCATGCTTCTGTGAGTTTTGATCCCTACCTCTACTTATTCACCAACTCAGAGCAATAACTGATATTTGGTATATCTAATAATAAAATCCAACACCCTTGAGTTTAATCTCCTGCACCCTACAGCCCCGAGAGTTTCCCATGACTTTCAGCAGCCACATATTATAGCTGAACTGGATTTCCTTCTTCCTTTCTAAAGATGTGATAATGAATATGTCTTTATTCTGTTCTATTCTCAACAGAATACTTACTTAGTCTGATCAACCTTGTCTTAAAAAAAAAGAAAAAAATTGAGAGAGATTGTAGTTATCTCAGCACCAAACAAAATAATAAATAAGTGAATTTTCCTGTGAGTGTTAATCCAGAGTTTCTACAAATTCATTGTGAAAAGGATGTAAGAGGAATGCCATGCTCTGGATGTTATCCTGGGTGGACAGTGTTATAGTAGGAACAAAATCTGAAACTACATCTGTATTTAAGAGTAAACCATTCTTCTTTGTTAGAGAGAAAAGAAAGAGGCACATATAAGGAATTGAAGAGAAAAAGACAAACCTTCCAAATACCCAAGACAACCACTGTGATTGTGGTTTATCTCCTTGTTTACTGAAACTGACTTATTAATGTTTAAAATGCCCTTATAATGTCTGCAAGCAGTTCACTAGAGTTTTAAATAATGTATATGGTATTTGGCTAGAGCTATATCCCATATTTCTATTTGATGAATCTAGATTATATTTCCTTCATGGTGAGACCATGTCTGAAAGTGCTATATTGATTGACCAGAGAAAAAGGGAATTAAATAGTACTCACCATTCTAAAGAATGTGAAATTGCTGAATAGTGTCTTGCATCTTCCTACTTGTAATCTCCCTGGTGGTGGGATTCAGTGCTTTCCCATAAGTTTTAACCATCCTTTCCAAAATTAGAAATTTTTTTTTTTCTCTTTTGGAGAAAAAAAAAAAAATTAATTAAGACCTCAGAATATTCATTCTTCTGGGCAGCCCCTAGGAGTCACTATACAATAAATGCTGCATTAGAAATAGTATCAGCCTGCAAATCTTTTTCAGCATCAAATGCTAATCCATCAAGTGCTGTTAACAGAACCTGGTACATGATGTAGATAATTTGATCACTGTCTGGTGAGACTAAAATAGGAGAAAGGGTTTGTCTCACAAGAACATGCCACCACGCACAAAGGTTATCACAGCTAATTAAAACATTTTTAAGAACCACTTTGTATTCCAAAATTAGAATTATATGAGTTAGGTAGATACTGCTAAACTATCACCTGTCTGTGACTAGGAGGATTTTGTATTTAGTGCTTCTGAGTGTTAGGTCACAAGAAAAACAGTATAGTAACATCTACTAAAATAATTTTGGAAACTTTAAAACAATTACTTTGATTTTACCAGTTGTTTGTCTTGACTTTGTTTCTTCTAGTAAAGGTGTCATCATTGGCTGATACATTGCTGAGATGTGTCTCTAACTCAGCATCAGCCTGCAAGTTCAGCTTTTATCCAGCACAGACAACTTCCCCTTTCTCAGCACAGCCTGTTCATTCAGAGATGTCTAGAGACAAAGCTGATAGTGGGAGGCAATCTCACTTAACTGAAATTACCTCATGATAATAAAACTGTCCTACCAAAACAGCCCTTGGAGTTGTCTCAGATTTAAAATTTTTTTAATTTGTTTTAATAATCTTCATCAGAATGAATGGAAAATATCTGGCAACAGCTTTCTTTGTCTGTTACATTGAGTTGGTTTGATGTATCTCTCATTGAATTGCTGTAACATCACATCATGCAAAAAATATACATCAGTGACTGTCAGTAACTGCTGCAGCACAGGGTGCCCCACAAAAACAAGAGAGATGTGCTCTTATGAAACAGTGGTAACTAACAACTTACTACTGCTGTTCTGTGGGTGACAATGGTGCAAAGGAAACAAGGAAAATAAAAAAATAAAAAAAATAATTACTAGAGCCAGTTCTACTTCCAGGTCCTTGTGCTAATGCCACAGTTTATTTGCCTTGCTGTAGTCAGTACCCTGCTGTCAAACTAGTTGCATTATGTATGACTTTGTGTACACATGTGCTTCATGGATGGAAAATGCTGCCTTACTTGATGCTGTAGTATAATTTACAAGGATTTTGCAATATTAATAGCAATTCTACAGTGTTGTAGTTATCACATAAAACTGATCTTTTTTCCCTTCTCTTGGAAGTCTGTTATACCTGAAGTAATTGCACAGGGGCCAGCTGATCCTTAAGAGGATTGTTTAAGAGGAGTCTCAGAGAAAGCTTAAGAGTGATGGAGTGGACATTAACACATAGGAATAGACACCCAAAATAAAAGTGTGCACTACTGTTATGAGAGAATAAGATGATTATTTTAGATAAGAATAAAATTGAAATAAATTTTCCATTTTTTAAAATTTGATATATCCATGTAAGAACTTGCTCATTGCTAAATATACTTATATAAATTAATATAATTAAACTGTACAAAACCCTCCAAAACTGGGTCAAAATATATATTTACAGGCATATGTCCTACTCCAATGGCCCCAGTGGAAAGGATTTTTCTCATTGTTTTCAATTTAGAACAAAAACATCTAGTGGAGAAAGAAGTAGAGTATAACAAGTGTAATCAAAATGGGAAATCATATTCCAACATCAGATCAGATGTGGCACTTAGAGACATGGTTTAGTGGTTGACTTGGCAGTATAGTTTAGCAGTGGGACAAAGGTTTTTTCCAACCTAAATGATTCTATGATTTGAGTAAAAATAGAATGTTTCACCTCCCTGTGATTGTCTGTTACAGTACTAGAGCTAATGGGATGCTTTGCATGCTCAGTTTGTAGTATTAATGCAGTGTAGCAGCTGTAATATGTGAGGTGGTCTGGGACTGCACCTGCCACCTGCAGTGGGCCAGGAAACACATTTTGAAACAAACATTGTTAAAGTTAACTGCTGGAACTGCATTGCAGACTGGTGACCCAGATGTATGAAGACTTCTGCATGTAAGAACAGAAAGATCTGGCACAGAACTACTCTTTCTTAAGAATTATGATTTGAGAGAAAAGACCCTGCTAAATTTGGAAGATGATGAAAAATGGAAGGGAAAATTCACTGAACAAGGAAAAGGGGAAGTAAGGCAGGACAAACTGGAGGCCAGCTAAGAGGTCCAGAATCAGTTTTTTGCCTCATGGCTCCCTATTTTCTCTTTTACACTTGTCAGCCAAGCAGTGGAGCTCAGATTCCTGGATCCTGATTAATGTGGAGCTGAGAAGAGGGACAGCCCATCCGGAAAAGCAGCACTTCAGGAGTGCCAGAGAAAAGGCTGTAAAACAGCTTGAGCAGCTTGGAGAGCTGTCTCACAGTGACCAGCAAGGGCCAGTGTAAAGTAGTGGAGCTCTGCAGTGCTGTGTGCTGCCTGATACCTCACAGAACTGTGCCATGACCTGTAAAGAAGAAGCAGGAGATGATCCACCAAAAGAGTGAGAATTGAACTTTTGTTGCCGCTGACAATTCTTGATGCTGGAAGTGCACTTTGGCACGCTGTGCTGCTCTGCACAGCAGCAGCTCAGTGCCAAGAACCAGGAATGTGGGCACACCTGCAATGTTGTGCACAGGAGTCAGGTCAGACCAGATAACCATCAGATATTCCTTCCAACCTATAAAGGAACTGACAAGAGGAGTGTCTGGGCAGCTAACATACACCAACCTGGGACTGATCCAAAAGGAAGCAGAGGATGCTCTTTTACTTGTCAGAATGAGTATGCAGAGAAAAAAAAAAGGCTTTTCTGGAGTAGAGGCAAAGGATGACCAATGTTGACAGATAAAATTGTTTTCTATCTGAACATCTAATGAAGATGCTATCAGAAACTGATAGAAGAGATGAAACACAGCCTGAAGAATGATGGCTCAATAAGAACAGACAATAGTTACAAGTTGAGGTATAAGATACTGAAGAGCAGAAGGATGACCATCATCTCTTTTGAAAATGATATAAGCACACATAGCTCAAATGCTATGTGTGCTCATGTTTTTAAACTGATCAACTTTGCAGGGTATAGAAATCATACTCTTAAACTGCCAGCTAATTAATATACTGATTAAGAAGTGGAAAACAAAATAAATAAATAAATAAATAAATAAAAGTAGTCCTTCAACTGAAGGAGCTTACATTGTGAAAGCTGGCCAGCTGGAAAGCCACAGTAACCCATGGATGAGCTAACTCATCCATACAAGCCTTCCAGTTAAAGAACTAATTTGGTAGCCAGCATCTGGAGATGTATTGTTCCTATGCAAGGCATAGCCTTAAAGAGCAATCTGTTATTCCCCAAGGCTATTCAACAGAAAGAAGATCCAGAGACACCACAGATGGAAAAGCAGATTGCTTGGGGAGTACAAAAGATATTATACTGTTGCAGCATACAGTGAATCTGCCTGCAGATGGGTAAGGCCCCAGAGAAAATGTATGTTAAACTATCCCTTTGATGGAGCTCACAGTTCATTAATCTGTGACTTGGTTGCATCTTAGTTGAGGTCATGAGAGGAAAAGATGAGCAGAAGCTCATTGTGTTTGGGGATAAAAAGACAGACAATTCCCTCCTTCAAGAAGCAGGAGTACTGTTATTGCAGGAGTACTGTGAATTTAGGTTGAACACACTCTGTGGCTAGCAAAAGACAGAAAGACACATTCTGAAGAGCCTTTATCAGGATAGTAATAATACCTTTGGTTATGAATAGTTTTCTAAATAAGGATTAGTGAAGGAACAGTATGTTGATTATTTCAGAAATAATTAATTTCTCTAGGAAAAAAATACAAAAATTGTTCCCACAGATGTGAATGAAGCTCAGTACAGACAGGTTTAATATGATTTGTCATTATTAGAATTGCTAAGGTGAGCTATTTTTACTTCATTTTACATTTCAGATAGTAAATATAGCTTGCTAACAATAAACATTAACATCTGGAATTTACTAAACCAGATTTTGTATGTTTTTTGATCTTTTCATGTTCTTAAAGATGTTCTAAAGAAGTTTCTGATGCATATCCAAAATGGACAGGTTTTCAAGGTTTCCAGGAGACCTAAAGAAAAACCTTTTAAAGATCTGATCCTATTGAAAACTAACTATCCTATTTTATAAGTCAAAATATTATGTTAAAGGTCCTTTCAAATCATTAGAAAAGGCAAGATTGTTCTGCAATGGTCACAAAGAAAAGGAACACTTTATTTGTATGGAATTAGCAGAGATAGTTCAGATGGACCCTACAGCCAAAATTAAAGATGTGTATTTAAAACTCCTCAGGATCCTTTGTACATTTTTTTTTCCCAAATAGCTTAACACCACAGCAAATGAAGCTTGGGTGAATGAGTTATCTACTTGCTTTTTTTGAATGTTAATAGTCTTCTGACATCTGTGATAATTCTTCCAAGATTTAAAAAAAATGAGCATTAGTTGGCCAGAAAAATTCACATTTAGCTCTATTAGTAATCCTGTTTGCAATTTAGCCAAACTTGCAATTTTAAAAAAGCTTATACCTAGTAGATGTTGCTTAATATCTTTCACAGTTACTAATGGTCTGGAAAGTGTTTTGTCATGCTTGTGTGTTGTAATCAATCATCCTGTTATTTTTTAAATTTTGGGAAAAAAATTATTGAACACTTGTGGCTTTTCTGCAGTATTTTAAGCAATCTATGTCCATCTACTAAAGAACTCAAATTTTTCTTTGTTTTTATAGTTTAATAAACAAACAGCAACAATTCCTCTTATTGTCATTATCTCTATTAGCCATGGATTTCTTTTTTGTTTGCTCACAGTAGAAAGATGACTGGGCTAAAATTAGAGGAAACTAAGAAGTTATATTCACATCCTAACAGAAGTTACAATAGCACATAAATTATAGGATAAATTACATTTTCTGCTCCCTGGATGGAATGCTGTTGCTATGCTTGTAATTTATTCCATGGTGATTCCCCACACCCACAATCTGCAGCCACAGCACCTGCTAAAGGGGATGGAACAGAGGGTGGAGCAGAGTGGAGTGCAGGCACCAGGACTAGGCTGTGCTGAAACCCTCCCAGGGAGGGGAATTCAGTGCAGCTTTGCAGCTGAAAAACCACACAGCACCTGTCAGCCAGGGGAGAGAGGAGGAGATGTCCTGCTGCTGAGCCAACAGCTGTGCTGAAATCGCTCTCCTCAAATGGACTTGGTTCATTGTAACCTAAGTGTAACATTAACACACACCTCCAACCTAAAGGTACCACCTCCAAGGCACAGCCACTCCTCGCTGGCCCTGTGCTCTAAATTTTATTTACTGTATCTTTAAAAGCAAGGCAAGAGAATTCTACACCAACCAGTAACAAAGGTATGTATGACTAGAATCATACAAGCTCCACCTAAACATAAAGAAATCGTATACAAGTATGTTGAGAATGAAGAAAAGTTAGGGAAGGCTCCATCATAGCTGCTAGGATCAGTCAAGGGTCTGGACCTGTCTTCTCCCACATAGGGACACCTATTGGGTAAGAACCACACTCTGTGCGTGCTGAATGCTTTTATTGGGGATTACAGCTTGTCTGTGTGTTGCTTTAGATATGTTTTTGCAGTCAGATACTATCAACAACAGTCCTTGAACCTTAAACTGTCACGATTTTATATTAATAAATAGTGTTATTCCATAAACTGTTGGTGTGAGTTCTTCAGGAGCTCTGGCAGTCATTGGCAGCAGGGAACACACCTAAATGAAGAGGAAGACCTGCAGAGTGGTCATAAAGTGGTAAGACCCTCTAAAGAATCTCCCTTATGCCGTTGGAGTGTTTCCTGAACAAGTCAGTCAAACCACCCACCCATTCAGCAGGACTGTTCAGTGAAGTGTCCCCATAATGGGACACTGACAGACTGGTCAGGTACAAGGGTCTCAGCTTTCCACAGGTGCTGACAGACAAATCAAACAATGCAGATACAGAAAATCTCCCCATACTAAGAGTCAGGGTCTCCCCTTTTCACATGGCATTTATCTTCCCTTATCAAAATATTAAAATCCTTAACCTTTGATTTATATACATTGTTGAACACATCTCCGCCTCTTTCTTTCATAAAATACTATGACTTCTTATTGTTGCTTTTGCTTAATGAAATTTTATCTAATGTCATCCTCTTCCCCAGTTATGGAATTTCAGCTGTGAAGACATGCAATGAACTCTTCCTAAAAACCTGCAAATTCATAATTTCTTTCTCTTTTTCTTGGTTGAATTTTTGCAAGATTTAGAAGTTTTCCATTTGCAGGAAATGAACACATATTTACAGATTATTAGGATGTTTCTTTGTTTGCCCTTTTTTAACACAAGTAGGTCAGGACCATTTGTATCTGGGCAATGCTGAACAAACTTGCCAAGTTATTAATGTATCTTGACCTCTCATAATGAGATCCTGAGAAGAGATTTGTTGTTGAACAAGCCAACTTAGGCATATATCAGATACCAATCAATATAGAAAAAACATGCATATTAAACCTGCAGCCACCTTACTTTTGTTTGTCCATCTGTACACTTGCTGGGTAGAAAAAAAGTAATGAATTTCAACAGAGAGGTCAAATTGTTGTATTTCTGTCTTTTTATTTTTCCCCTCAATAAATCATATTCTGTAATATCAATCATATACTGTAATGAGTGGTTATGAATTTTTATTATTAATAATTCCACCTATAACCCTTTAAACATAACAGCAAAAGGAGTGTTCTCACTACAAGGTCAAAAGTATAATCTTTTACTGAAGGAAAATATGTCCCCTAATAAAGTCATAATAATGATGGTTTACCCTATGTAGTCTTGAGGTAACTCCATGATGGACTGCCTGATAGTTCCTGGCAGACTATTAAGGTTATTAAAACATATTAGGATTAGAATATATTATGGACTACATCATGCTGTATCAAATGGATATTTTATATGTATAAAAAATGTACGTATAAAATTGTAGGTAGGTATAGTGAACAACACCTCAAAAATCAAAAGTCAAAAACCTTCTCAGCTACAAAGAACAAGTGATGCAATCTCTGTGCTTCATTTCCTCCACTGCATTGATTTTCTTTCCCAGTTTGAGTTGTCTATTTAGATGGAAAGCTCTTCAGCAGAGGCTGAATCATGTCTTCATGTACTCACAAGCACAATGGACCTTGATTTTCTGTATCTCTAGGCTCTGTGATAATACTAATAATCAACTAATTCACTTGATTTGTAATAAGAATGGTTTTGAGCTATATAACATTGTTTCTGTTTAAATTAGTTTCTTGTACTTAAATTATCATCAAAACAACTTTTTTCTTTCCTACGTACCAAAGTTCGGTATAGTTAGATGCCAAGTTTTCAGCAAAACTAAGATCTGATTTTTACAATATAATTGCAAGGAATTGCAGGGACACAGTAAATATACTGTGTTAGAAGTGTTCTAAGGCAACTCTAGTTTTTCTTTAGAAATAGCTTCAGAGTTTTTAAAGTTTTTTTAAGGGGAGCTACTATACTTTCCTCATATTAGTAAGTCATTGCCAAGTATTTGTGTACAAGTTTTGTTTTGTAAATTTCCCTTATCAACTAGAATGCCTTTTCAATATAAAGTGAAAATTTTAAGTCCAAAAGGGGTTTTTTTTTTTCTATTTTCCAGTTTATTAGTCATTATTTCCTTTCATCTATGTTAAGTAGTGACTTTTCAGAAAAAAAGCTGGACCCCTGACTTATGACTTGAGAATGATATTTGCAAATCTAAGAATATTTCTTAGATAAAGTGTTAACTTTTAATGGTATAATGATTGTGCCTTCGCTTGGCACATAGATATTCTCAGATGGGTTCTGAAACTTAATAGGGTCTTTGTTATTTTGTTGCCCTTATCTTCTCCTATGCATAGTAAAGGTCTTAAACTGTGAATAAAGCTCCAGATATGAAAAATTTGCTCTTGCTGAAAGTTACTTAGCCATATGAATATATGTGTCAACAGAAACAGAACTGCTGCCAGAGTAAGGATGGATCAGCATATGGAATTGCTCCACTGTTGGCTCAGAACTATGCTGAGAGTGTTTTAGTGCAAATGACTAAAAACATATTTATTTCTTTCAGAACATCTGACTATATCACTTTGTCCAACTGCAAAATTTCAGAAAAGAGTTTTGGTTAGATTGTGTCATTAACAGATCATGAATTCTTGCAAGCTTTGCTGAATGGTTGGGACAGAGAAAACACAGAACTGTAGCAACAGTTCCAGACACCTGATTGACACAGCCGTTTATTGTGCTGCTGATTTCAGGGGGTGAAAGGAAATATGCTACACAGATGATACCAGCTGTCTCTGGTTTTTCCTACCAAATATTATTAAAAGTAATATAAATATTTCTTTTAATATTACTTTCCCAGCAAATTCATTGTTGTAATTTCCTTTAGGCAGTGATAAGAATAAGACAGACTAGGTGGGTTCAAGGAACAATCTCCCTTTTAAAATATGACCCTTCCCATAGATAATGTGCCTTTGCAGTATAAATGGAGAAATACAGTTGTAAATTTCGAAATATTTCACCAGTCACAGAGAAGGCTCACCTTCCAAGTGTTTTTGCAAGGATATTATCAGAGCCAGTCACTTCATTACAAACTTAATTACTTCAACAGAAATAATTTCTGTTTTGTCCTTTTCTAGATGTATACAGCTTCTGCAACATCTGCACCCACAATAATGTGCTTAGAGAGTCCTCATGCATGTTGAGCAAGGCCTGATTAAAACTGCTGGAATAATAGAAGCCTCCATACAAAAATTCAGTATAAATCCTAGCTTATAAAGTCCTTCTGTGTCAATGTAATAGCTGCCAGTGTGGGAAATGTCACGGTTGAATGTGAATCAGCAGCAGCCTGCAGCATGTATACAGACCTCCCAATCACTCATAGAGACAAGATAAAATGCAGTAAAAAAAAAACAAACAAACAAAAAAACCAAAAAACACCAATATGTTTTAAGGGGAAATAAGGCAGCATCCATACTTTACAAATGAGGTTTCGCTTAAGGATCTGGAGAAATGATTCATAGCATCCTGGCAGGAATCCTTCAGGTGATGCAGCATGCTCCCTGCACATGAGTGAGAACAAGAACAGCTATACTGTATATCTGGACTAAGAATCTTAGTTTTAAGACCCAGACCTCTGAAAGTTTGGAAGGGCTGAACAAGCAGCATGACTTGTTCTGTGCAGGCAATGTTACGCTTCTAAGCAGATGGCAAAAGACTCTTTCTGAGATTTGACACAAATGCATCACTCCCAGTGAATCCATGAAACATCACAACAGTACGTGTGAAATTAGTATGAGAATGTACTTTTCTTGATACTGTCTGGCTTGAAGTCATTTATGAAAAGAGCAATGTCACAGAACAGCAACAGCCAGCAAAGTGCTTTGTGCTCTTGTGCTCTCCGAGTACTCCAACCACTGTGATCGGTGAATTCTGGGCTTCGTCAGAAGCCAAATTAATTATTACAATCCTTAACATTGACCATCTCTGGACACACACTGTAAACACAGATGGAACCTGCCCCGTGTTAATTAAGAGATTTGACACATTTTCATACTTATCAGGAACATTTTGGATCAGTAGACAATATTGTTCCTTTCTTTCTCTTTCTTGCTGACTGTATTTGTAGGCAAAGACTTCTTCTCTTTCCCCTCTATGTACTGAATGGTTTCATTTTCTATAGTTACCAAGTTTCTAATTAACATGTGTCTGTGCTGAACTAATTGATACATTTTATTAGCTATGTTTTTCAGATATTTAATTGGAGAATATTTTTTAAAAAACAAAATATAAGTGCACTTAATAGCCAAATTCAACTACAACCTTTCACAGGTCAATTTTATCTCCTATTTTCCCCCTCTACATTTATCCTTATACCCCTTTTAACCCTCACTGACCAAATGATTCTATTCTACTCTTCTAAACTACAGCCAGCTGCAGGGACTTCAATAAGCAATTTTCTCTAAGTGCTTTCTCCTGTGATGCCTACACCTTTCCTATATAGCTCACAATCTTTCATACTGAAACAGAAGGTTTGTGATCATTCTGGCTAACAAAAGCATAAATGATGAATCAGGCCTCATTTTGACAGTGTGCTTGCTGTGGGCAACTCACATATTCAGAGAGAACTCTCCACAAATCCCTACTTCACCCCTTCTTGGAAATACCTCCCTGTATAAAACTGCTGCTGAACGAGGGCATGGGTGTATTCAAAATAATTCTGTAGCAGCAGACTGTACAAGGATAATGTCTCTGTCCAGCAGATATCTGCTCTCCTCCGCTGCAGAATAGCTATAGCAAGCTAAAACAGCAGAGAATACCAGCCTTGGAACACATTTCTATCCCAGATTTTGAAGTGGTTTTGATAGTGATATGGCAGTTTTGGCAATACTGTGTATGAAGACTGAAATATCAGCCTGGATAATTTTGTAATAGCCTTAGAATACTACTAAAACGGCAAAAGTGTGCCTCTAAAATATATTTTTGATATTATTTCTGGCAACAACTAAATTTCCACTATAGAAATCTATAGTACTATAGTTTGTATAGTATATTTCTTACTAATACTATAGTAAGTATTAGTAAGAAAGTTAAATCAAGCCATCTTGTTTTCAAGTCCAACAACTGTTTGCATACTGGGATCTCATCCCAGTATTAAACCTTGAGGGACACTCCTTGTGTCAGCCTCCAAATCAACCCTGTGACACTGATTACAGCCCTTTGGGATCTGCCATTCAGCCAGCTCTCAATCCACCTCCCTGTCTACTTATCCCAGCCACACTTTCTGAGTTTGCCTGTGAGGTTGTTGTGTGAGACAGTGTTGAAAGGGTTGCTGAAGTCAAGGTAGACAATGACCCCTTCTCTCTCCTCATGACAGATGGCAATCAGGTTGGACAAGCATGATTCACCTTTAGTGAATCCATGCTGATTACTCCTGATCACCTTCTAGTCATTCATGTGGACAGAGATGGCTTCCAGATTGAGTCATCACATTCTTAACTGACTGCAAAATAATCTGGATTATTTTTCAAATACTGGATAGAAACTGACAGCTGTAAATGATTAACGACTGCCAGGAATGACACTAGGATCATTTTTCAGTTCTATTATATTATTCTGTATTGTTTTGTGTAAATTTTGAGACTGCAACGCTAGTGGAAGGCAGATGAGAACCCAAATTAACATCCTTGTGTTATATTTAATGTTCTGACTGCCCCCCCGGGGTGTTTTCCCTCTGAAATAGACACAATATGTAAACAATAGCTGACTTCACTCATAGTTCTCAAATTGCTTTGAAACTGGGGGTTTTCTTGGAATTATTTGAATCTAAAATTATTTAAGCACATCATTCTGCAGATGCAGATTTCCTGGAGGCAGTGGAGGAAGAGATGGACAGGACAGGGATATTGACCTCCCCTGCCAAGAGCAGCTGGTCCAAGTTATTTTGCCGTGTCACCATGTGTTGTGCTCCCATCCCTACTGTTGTGAAGGTCACTAGTAGTTGGCCAGTAGGCAGACAAACAAATCAAAAAAGTTCATGCTATTACACACTCACATGATTTGCTGAATCAGGAACTTCAGCAACAAACTGAGCAAAACAAGTTTGTGGGAATGTGGGAAGCCGGAAATCAATGAGCCTTAAGTATGGGTCGTAAATATTTTTGTAGTTAATACAATAGTACCTTGCAAAGAAGCACTAGGCTGTGGAATTTTTCACTCTACCATCATGTGCTGCCACCTTCCAGACATTGCCACATTTACCCTAACCAGCTGAACATTTCTGAAGCTGCTAAACACAGACGTGCTTTTCAAGGACTGCTTCCTTTTGCAGATGCATTGAAAAGACTGTGACATCTCAGAGGATGCAGAAAAAGGATTTTTTGCAGGTTACTGGTCTTTGAATAAGCACAACACATGCTGTTTCTTCAAGTGTGTTTAAAAGGTCAGTGTCAAGTCAAAAACTGAGTCAGATTCTCTATTTTTCTATATTGATGCATTCACAGTCTTAATCTCATATACCTCTTTGAATCTAGGAAGGTGGAAAACAGTTTGTAGGATCTTTTATCATCTTATTGTGTTTTTTCGTCCATGTGCTTTCTTCCTCTCTTCATCAGTGAAAGAAGAACCAAAAAACTATAACTACCAAAAAGAGAAAGGGACTGTTACATTTCAAGTACACGCGGGACACTATTTGCAGACATTGATTTGCCTTCTGAGAAAGCTTCATTACAGCTACGAAAGAAACTTCCTGTCACTATTCCCTGTTTCATGCCCTTCCTGCCTTGCACTCTGTGTGAAGAATGAAGAGAAACGGGAAGTCTTGTGCAAGTTTCTGTAATGTTTTGAATTCTGATGAGATGGCAACTGAGTAGTAGTGCAAGTGCAGCAGAAATGCCACCTGAGATGGCTTTGGTAAAACACTAAGAACTCTTCAGGCATAGAAATAGGTGTAATTGATGCATCTCAGATGTTCAGATATTATCCATGATGCCTCTCAGGTGTTCAGATATTATCCATGTGCTTAGTAATTCCCAGACCAGAGCTCTTAGGAGAGAAATTTTGGTTTGAAGAGTCACAGTCTCAATGAACAGTTTGATGTGCCCAGTGACTGAGAGAAACAGCATTTTGTCATGGTTTTGAACAATGGACTGAAGAGAATTTTCGACACTATGTGCTTTCTTCTTTTTGTTTGCATTGGGCAGGGGCTATAATTTAAAGGCATTCCAGACAAATTTACCCCTAAAACTACTCAATATTCTCCCACTTACCTGAATCTCACTGATGAGAGAAAATTCTTGTCTCTCTTTCTAGCACAATGCTCTGGTACTTCTAATACAGTCATTGTAATCTCTGCCCCTTGCTCACATCTGCGGTTGACAAACTCACAGCAGGCCAATTCAGAATAGCAGAATGAGCTGAAGTCTCTGCTGTTTATCCCTGAAGCTACTGTGATTCTGGGAGAGTTTGCTGACATCTGTGAGACCAGAGGGAGCCTTTTCCTACCTCTGCTTACCCAGCACCCTGCAGCACACAATAGACCTCCATAGCATCCATACTAAAATATGCCTTTTAGGGAGAAAATTACCATTGAAAAGTTGCTGGCAATTTGAAGACCTTTAAGTGGAAGACCAATTCACAGCAGGCTGAATTTCAGTCTTTGAAACATTACTATCTTCCAGGTTGCACAGAGAACTATCAGATTCCTTGCTCAGTGTCATTTATTGGAATAGTGTCTCTTCCTTGGGGAAGCTCATTTATTACTTTGGCTGAACCTGCTTTATTGTTATAAAATTGTATTTACTTAATGTGTACCAGCAAAGAGAACCTCCACTCAGATGATATTAAAGACTGGGAATTAATCCCCAAGGGATTAATTCTACCAAAAGTCTGTTGTGAAAGATAAAACTTTCGTCTTAGAGACCATATATAACCCATTCATTACAGGGAGTGAATCTTGGAATGACATATTTTCCTCATACTTGTCACAGAAAAGAAAAGTTTTCTGAACAACTTCTGCTAGCTGGAAAAAATTTTATGTATCTTCAAGAAAAGGCAAAAATTGAAGCATTAAGAAAGGATTATCTCTTCAACTGCCACTAAATTGCTAGTTCCATTTGCTGTCAAGCTCATAAGAAGTCATGAGGCAGGCCAACTAATCTGGGTTGTATTGCTTTCCTGACATAAAACATCTGCAAATCTGCCTAAACTGATACTACTCCATGAATTATTGTTGATTAATTCAATGAGTGCTACCAATTTGCTTTAGGGAAAAACAGAATGATTTCTCCCTCACTGATTGGTGAAAAAATATGTTATTTGCTTAGCCCTTCATAAATTAAAATAAAAACCAAATCCACAATATCTCCTTGTGTTTCTATAACCTGAATTTACCTAATTCCACAGACACATATAAAGAGAGAATAGCATGAATTTCTGATGAATTCCAGTATCAAGCTTCATTCATAGTGTCTTAATCAGCATAACAAAGCTATCATTTTATGTGATTGTTAATTATTTTCTACTCTCACATTTGAGACTATTCTCCTCTTTTCTTTGCATACGATTAAAAGAAGAATATATTTTATTATTTTTCATTCTCCATTTAAAGCTTTTCATAGGGAGAATGCCAGTATTATCACAATTAAAATGAAATGTTCAAGCAGAGCTGCTGCCTTCCACATCTCTGAGTGGAGTTATATAGAGTTAGTTGTTTTAAATGAAGTATTGAATTCAGCCTTCAGTATCCTATGCAGATATTCCTTTACTTTAGCAGCTATATTAAAGATTTTCTATCAAAAAATCACATTAAATAGTGAAAAAATTATTTGTCTGCATATCCTGAAATATCCATGTTGACTTCTCCAATCATGTGTCTGACGGTATCACACTTTGTAATATCTACAGGAGCATCCACAAAGTGTTGAAAATCACAAGATTTGTAGACTTTTAGATAAGCAATGTTCTTGGAGGTAAAAGAATCTATTTATCCTTTGCATTGAATTTTATTGTGATTTTTGTTTTCCTTGCACACTCCCTCCTGGTATTGCACTAAACACCACTTTGCTGGTAAGATTCACAGAATGGCCAAGGGCTGAGGGCAGATTCAGCTGCTATTGAAGTTGACATGATTTGGACTGTGGCTGAGATGAGCTTTTTCTTTTAGAGTTTGATATAACTCATTTTTTAGTCAGCCCTTAAGGCCCAATTCAACTATACACTGAATTCCATCAAAAAACAGATATTGACTCCAGCTGGGTTGGATTGGGCCCTCAAGGGCCAGCTAAGCATGTTTACACCATGGGCAAAGAGGCCATTTTTTTTTTTTCTTTGAAGAAATAGAGGACTTTAACTTTCAGAAGAGGCAGCTAAGACTGATATTTGATACCATCATATTAAAAAATAAAAATGTGAAATATTGCCCTCTGAGTAAAGCTGGAATCTGCTTGTACTGGGTTTTTTTTCAGATAAGATTTTTATATATATATATCTGCATTATTTATATTTAGAAATGGTACTATTTAATTTGGTTCATTTGTTGAAGGAAAGAAATAGCAAAAATCTTGCAAAATGTAAAACATGAGAGTTTCTTCGTACATTTTTAATGTTGGTAGTAAACACCAATTAATTCAGGGCAAGATTAATTTATTTTTTAGAGTATAACGTATTTAGCTGACACAATGCTACCAAGGGATTTTATTTGACTTTACATTAGTTTGTATTATTTAGTATTCTGTGCTGCCTAAAGGCAATAAATAATCTAAAAACTACGGTTGCTAGGAACAATACAAGAAATATCAGGAACCACAAGGCAATAGAACATCTTTGACTTAAGGAGAATCCAGTTAAAATGAAAGGATTTTTTTTTTTTTTTACTTTGTGTAGTGCACAATTTCTGCTGTGATGTATGGGAACTAAATACACCAAAATTACTGTAATTCAGTCTGAAAATAGAATCACAGAAATGCTTTGTTGCATTTCTTCACAGCTGTGTAGAAGCACATCCCACCCTTACAAGGCTACCTAATTCTCTCCAGATATAAGGAGAGATGCACGCCTGTGTGTTGAGCTAGGTATTTGAAGGTATTAAAAACGTAACCTGTAACATCAGTCACATTTTTTTTTATTTTTATGTGATTCACTATATAATTTGAACACTTTTCTTAAATAAAAAACCAGATATTTATTAAAGAGTGAGAAATGAAAAAAAGAATCATGACAGAGCTCTAAGCATTTAAAATTTTTAGTGGAAAACTGAAAATTAAATTATTAATCCTGCTGTATTACAGTATTTATTGTATGTTCATAAACTACTTTTTCAATGTGATTGAATATAGTTCATATTAAAACATCTCATTTTGTGATATGTGGACTTACATTCAACTGCTTTTCGTAAAACAGGGTTATACCTCTCATGACATTTCCCCCATTTGCACTCAGAATTTTATCTTTTTCGCATAAAACAGTGAATTTTTATTTTCATAAGGTCTTTTAAAATAAACAGAGTATTACACCCACTGTATTATATAAGGTTTGTTGCTCTATGATTGATTAAATTCAATGGTTTCTAGAAATTCTCATTGTCCAGTATAAAAAATGTAGGATCTCATTTTGAAGAGTGTTTATATTGCATTTTATACATTCAAAGCACAATTTCTGTTGACTGCATTTGCACTTTGATAAATCAGACCCTACAGACTCAAGTTACATGGCTAAAAAAATGAGAAATATTTAGTTGGTACTATTCTCTAAGTTCCACTGACTTAAGTACAATCAGAGAATTGTATTCCCAGGCAAGTTCTCTGCTGCCTATGCCACCAACTGCTTTTATTGTGAGACTCTTTTTGCTTTTTGTGCAGAGTTTCAAAGATCCCTTCTGTGGATCACTTAAATTCATACCAAACAACTAGAGGCACCTGTGAGTTGTCATCCTTTATAAAAATTAGCATGCTAGACAGATGTGACAGATGCACACTCACTTAATGAGTTTCACAGGTATTTGCTTACAGAGGAAGGCAATCTCTGTGCTAAAGATGGCCATAATGTCTTAGGAATGATCCAGAAATCTAAGAAAAATTCTGTGCAAACTGAATAATTTCAAAATTTTAGCAGTTTTTCATGGGGAATTGAAGATATTTCATCACTTAAATTTCTCTATTAAAACAGGCTCTCTTTAAAAATAAAAGGAACCTGTTAGTAGAATGATATAATTGTTTCATGGCTTCATCTCTGTAAAAGCTGTATTGCTCAGGCTCCCACTTTGGGAGGAGAGAGTTTTTGCTCTTTTTAGTAGACTGAGATAACATGCTGTGCTAGTTTGACAAGGGAGTTTTTGGGAAAGTTGTGGCCAAAACAATCAGTGGCCAGATTTGAATATTGGCACCTGGTGTGGCCACTAGGGACCTGGATACGCCTCTGAGAACACACAGGGGTTAAAAGCAGAGCATTCCCTAGGGAACTTCCTCTTTGGATCCAGCAGGGAAGAGAGCTGACCTGCCCTGCCCAGCTGTGTCTGGGTGGGGAGGAGGTAAGCCATGCAGCCTGTGGGGAGGTAGGCTGGAGCCCTGCACGGGAAGGGTGGAGGAACCCTGAGGGACCCTGGGATGCTTTGGGCAGCCCCCTTGGAGAGAGAGACAGACAGACAGACAGACAGTCTGTGACAGCTTTGAATTTGATATCGTGTGCTGGCACCATGGGCTGAGGAGAAGAGGGGGCAAGAAGATGCCCAGCCACCAGCAGACAGCGGCTGAGACTTTAGCCCTTATTGCTCCTGGACAATGGAAGCTTCAAAAATACTAATCTTCCCAGATTTGAGAAGAGAGAAAGGAGGAAATGGGCAAGTGAGGAGAAAGTTTGAGTAAGTGGAAAATGTTAGCAGAAGATGGGAAGCGTCCTAGATGGAGGAGATGATTGGAGTGGCCTTTGACTAGACTTTTTTCTTGCATAGCCATTGGACTGAACCAATTTCTTCCTGTAATTTAGAGACTGCATCTAGGGGGAGGCGATGGCTGGGAGCCAAGAAGAGTGCAGTGTGTTAGGTGAAGAAGTGGAGTGAACAGAGATGGATGAGGAGGGTGCAGTGGAGCCCTCTGCCTTCAGAGGAGAAGGATCTCTGTTCTCGAGACCCCAGGCCCCAGGGGAGTGGATATGGGCGGGACTGCTGTCCCGAAAGTGGGAGACTCTTCTGGAACTGGGCAAAGCATCCTTAAAAAGGAACCCGAGGAGCAGTTTGGATCCATGGCCGGTGGTGAGAGCACTGGACATGGAAGGAAGATGTTACCATGGCTGATCTTCTCCAGGAGGCTTCCACATGTGACATGGAAGCACAGGAGATTGAAACTGTGTTTCCTGGGGAAGCCTGTGGTGCAAGAGGGAGACTCCTCTCTCCTTGATGAACTGGGAGTTGATTGTGAGGGGTGGTAATGGACTGAGAATTGAGTGTTTGAGGGGTGGTAAGTGGATTGGGAATTTAAAGTCTTGTTTCATGGTGTGATGGTGGAAAGGGGTGGGGGAGGAAGAGTGTTTGAAAATTGTAGATTTTATGTGTTTTGTTTTTTTCCTTCATTCTTTATGTTGTAGATTAATAAAGTTTCTTCCCTCTATCCCCAAGTTGGAGCCTGCTTTGCTCTGTTTTGGGTCACATCTCACAGTAGCCATTCTGAAAAATATACTTTCATGGGGGCACTGGCATTGGGCCAGGGTCAACCCATGACACATGCATTACAAATGTCAATCAGATTATTTTTTTTTTTTTTGTTAAACTGTCACCAAGTAAAAATTCCTAGAGATCTACATTTTTGTTCTACCCTAATGACAATGTCCCTTCCATGCTGGAAAGTTGGATGACTCTAGCATGAAATTAGGAGAGATGACTGTCAGTGCACAGCTTCCAGGCACCATGGCAAGCAGGTTCCAGCTCTTTCTTGAGGTTATTAGGAACAGCTTGATTACAGCTCCAAGTGGCACCTTTAAAAGCTTCTGTTTCTGTCATTTCTAGTATTTTATTGGGTAGTGTGTCTGGAGTGGAGAAAGAAATAGCTTTTTTATAAAAGCTACAATAAAGTGCAAATGAAAACCTAGGACAGCAGCATGCGGCCATATGCATATTTGTTTCAGTTTAGTTTAAATCTTCTCACCAGTCTACATATACCATTGAAGGAATGAAATCTCAGTATGGAAACTTGGCCTGCATTCATTGTCAAGTTTAGGGAGAAGAAATACTTCTGTCAGAGCTCCTTTTTATATCTTAATTAATAATAGAAAGTGACAGTTAATATGATAGATTTTCAATATACAACTGGAAAATGATGGCAATTCAGCCACTGAAAACATCTGGGGACATAATTTGCTGCAAACTTAAAATATCAGATGGCTCCCAGCTTTTGCTTCCATGAAACAACATCATGAAAAATAAATAACATTATCATTTTATCTTATTTCTTCTGTTTGATTGAATTGTATGCAGTGAAAACACAAGTTTTGTGTTGATTTCTGATGCTTTTTGTCAGAATCCAATGGCAAACAAGAGTCTAATAAGACTTTGTTACTCTAGGATAGAAAATAAATAGGATGTTACTCTTAGTTTCTATCTAAGTTTCTATCTTAGTTGCCATTTTATTGTCAGATTAGGGACATATTATTTGGAGTAGAGCATTGACAACAGTCAAACTAACTTTCTGGTCTAGAAATGGCATATTTTAATGCAATGCCTTAAAATTTAGGATCTTTAGCTTGATTTAAATATTGTGGGGCAATGTGGCATAAACCTTTGATAATAATAGCCACTACCTACTGAAGTTAAGTCTGGTAGAGTACTCCTATTGTGGCTTCTGGGAAGAATCAAAATAGGTCTTCAGGTCCGAAAAACAGAACAAATAGAAATATTGCAGGCAAGCTGTAATAAAAATATTGTAAAGCTCCTTCATGAAATAGATGTCTTTACTTGCCAAGGTATTCACAATTAGAGAGAGACCTAATTTTAAAAGATATCTCCTCTTCAATATTCTGGAATAAGTTAAGATCATCATCTCTTATGTTTTTTTACTCTAATTGGATGCAGAACAAAAATTTTTGTCAATCCTGCTGACACTTGCACTAAATTCCTTTCTGGCTTTGAATGTGCTTTCAGATACAATTCAGAATATTAATGATGATTTTTATAGCCTTGCATAGTCTGAGATTTGAATTCTAAGAGCTTATTGTCATTCTACTTGCTCTCAATTACTAAGATAGAAGGTTTGGACTAGCAAACTCTAAAAGACTTTTGTAGCTTTAATATGTCGATTATTCTAGAATTGTCTGTTATTAATTGTCTATGCAGTATAGCCATACATACACATGTTCTATATATATATATACATACACACTGTATCTGTGTCATTCAAACAAAAGCAACAACAAAAAAGAAATGCAAAGGCAGTGCAGTGGGTTGACCTTGGCTGGATGCCAGCAGCCCCCCAAGTCAATCTATCAATTTCCTTCTCAGAGGGAGAGGGTAGAGAAAATAAGATGGAAAATTTCTCACAGGTTGAGATAAGGCAGTTTACTAAAGCAAAGAAAAAAAAAAAAAAAAAAAGAAAGTTAGCACATGCATAATAAGCAAGGGGGAAAGAAAGTTTAATCTATACCTCCAAGCAGTGAGGGATGTTCAGCCAATTCCCAGAAAGCAGGGCTTCAGCACACAGACTGATTGCTATGGAAGGCAAACACTGTAAAATAACAAATGCCCCCAGTTTCTCCTCCTTTCCTTAACTTTTATATCTCAGCTGATGTTGTATGGTGTGGAATACCCCTTTGGTTAATTTGGATCATCTAGATNATGGTGTGGAATACCCCTTTGGTTAATTTGGATCATCTGGCCTGGTTGTGTCTCCTGCCAGGATCCTGCCCACCCCCAGCCCCTTGATGGGGGAGGGATGTAGGAGAGGCAGTGCTGGTGCTGTGCCAGTGCCACTCAGCAGTACCCAAAACACCAAAACACTGGTGTGTTACCAACACCTTTCCCTCTTGTCTCATACTATACAGAGACAGCCTTGTGACCTAAAGGTTTACTTGTGTCATCAGGCTTTGGGTCATGCACTACAGGTCAGGTGTTCAGTGGTTTGTTTGTTTTTTCCAATGGTCCCACTACTGCTCTGTAATAAAAATTAAAAAAAAAATAAAAATAAAAATTTGCTTATAAGAGTAAGTTTATGTTCCTGTATTTATCAGTCTTATCTAGATATATTCTACCTGTTTCTCTCTGTGTTCTCTCTACTCATTATGACGAATGCCTTATGCAAATCAGGAATTTCTAATCTCTCTACTTCACCCAGAAAGAGTAAAGTAACATTTCAGAATTCTCATAATTAGTCATTTCAAATCTCTCAATGAGCACATTTCTATTTTTACACAAAACATACTTAGTTTTTTGGAATTTACCCAGCCAGAATACGTTCCTGAGGCTAAGCACTATCTATGCAGGATACAGGCAGCCCCTGACTTTTGCACAGTTAACCTAAGTACCCACGGTGCTTTTAATATATCTTTGTAAAATAAAGGTTCTGGGGAAATTCTCATTTTCACTCATTTATGATGAATTAAGAGAAGGTTTTCCCCACTAAATATTATTCCACCCAGTCCTGATGCAATCTCTTGAACTTTCTGTGCTACACCTGCTGTGATTCCACAATTAATAAGACACTACAGTAGTGAGACAATGTGAGACAGTGTGAGGATACCAGTGCCTGCTGGTCCCAAAATGCTGGCAGAGCTGTGCTAGTGAGCACACAGCTGCCCTGGCAGCAAGCACAGATCTATGCAGAGTAGAGGAGGATGTTCTGTGCAGGGGATTGGAGATCCACATGGTGTGGGAGCTAATGGGGATTCTGTGGATGACAATGGGGTTATCATTGAATGGACACCGGGGGTGGTTAAGCTGGAAAGATGCAGAAGCTGAAGCTCAGGAGAATAGAGGTACAGGAAAGAGCATGCTCCCTATAAAAAAGCAGGAAAGAGTAGTACTAGCCACTCTGTTGAAAAAAAAAAAAAATCAAGAGCAGGATCCAAACATCATCACTGCCTAAAGGTGGCTTACAAGTATCATTTGAATGAGTCCATACTGTGTGTCCAGTGTCCAGGAAGGGAGCAGGAGCAACACCCACCTCTGAACAGCTGAGTGTGTTTATGGAGCTGGGATTCCCTTCTCTGCCTTAGGGATGTGCCCCAATGAAAGCTTTTTCTCCCATTCATTTTTACAGTGCTTAGCACAAATCTGGTTAAAGATAGTTTTGTTACTGGTAGCAACTGAAGCTGTGACTAACTATTCCACTACACATAAATTACATGACAGCTTTTACCCACTTTTTTTTCTTTTCAATTATTTCTGTGAAAACATTAGAATTATCTTAATGTAGTCCATATGACATAATTGCCTTTTCCAAACTGTTATGAGAAAAGTTAGAACTGGTCCAATAAGATCTAGAATCCTGTCTTAGAGTCCTGCCAACAGCTACATCTGGTGTGATTTTTTATTTTAAATATCTCTCAGTGAATTTGTAGAATTAACAACCTCCTTTTAACAATATAGATTGTTGTTAGATGTAACTATACTCCTACTTAATACAGAGCTGCTTGAGCAAGCAAGAACCCCATTAATGGAGTACACACATTGCTGTTAGATGTCAGAAGTGGAACGGACTGTGCTTTATTTGAGACAGAAGTTTGAGTAATGCTGGCTGGCCTACATTTCTGAATAGAAAATAGTAAAGAGGATACTGTAGTAATTTGTCTAAGGGCTACATAAGCTTAATTAGAAATTTTTAGTCCCAAAAGGGCCCAAAACTGTATCTGGAAACAGTTATTTAAATATTAATTTCTACCCTGAAAAAAAAAAAGGAAAGGAAAAAAAAACCCATCTAATTTTGTAAAAGCTTTCACATCTATGGAAAAAAGATGATCATAAATTTATGAACTACTGGTCTGTGGTTACTTCACCACATCTTTTATAGATAAATTCAGCCTCTAAGTAACATTGAATTAATGAATGTGAGTTTGAAACAATGAATGTGTTTTCCTGTGAGGCTGAGTTTTACTTTCTGAATTACATGTAATATAAACTTAATTTAAGAAGGGGAGGTTTTGTCACTTTAATCCCTGTAGGAGTTGGTTTTCCTTTTGAGCAATAACAACTTTGATATGTAATAATGGATATCCATAAATTGCTGAATTTTGTCTTCAATTGAATTTTTTCTTACAGGTGTTAAAATAACCATGACTAGTTTTCCTTTTTTTTTTCTCTCCAAATTCTCTTTTTGATGCATAGTGAACTAAAACACTGGGGGGAAAAGTGCTTTTCTAATCCTTTTCTATTATTTTCCAACAGTAAGATCATTTTTTTTTTTCCTGGTGATATTAATAAAAATAGAGAAAAGCATGTTATTTGATACTGAATGCTGTCAGGAAAAAAATTGAGTAGTAGCTGCCAGATTCATGTCTTCTTCTAGTAGTAATCATACAGTCTAATTCAGCCACTAGAGTTAAAAATGCAGGTAGCAATAATATTGGCGTTGGTTTATTACTTCTATGACTACACTGTCAGCATTTAATATAAGACACTGTTAAATCATTCCCTATCATCAGCCTATTTCCCACCCTCCCCTCCTTCTTTCTTTTCTTTACTGGGTATTTACTCTTCCTATAATGACAAAAGTAAAAGGTAAAATGGGTCTCCATTTCTCTCTTTGGAATAAGCCCAATGCAATTTGATTATGTTTTAACTCAGGAGGTTTGTCTCCAAATTCTCAGTTTAAATTTGACCTCAGGCTTAATGGTGCTCACATAACTGTGGGAACAATGACCATAGGAGGCAAACAGTTTTTAATGGTATTGTTTACAGTGCTGGTACCATTAGGGGCACCATCCTTAGAATGCTGTACTTCAAATAGTTTTGTAAAATGAATTTTTTTGGTCAACACTTCTCTGATAAAAACTAGAAATCAGTCAGATCTGAGGGGTTTTTTTTAATGCATTGTAGTTATTTCACCTTGATTTTGGCATTATGCCTGGGGTACAGCTTCCTACATAATGAAGTGTTCTTTAATTATTACTTTTTTCTTCATCATCATCATCACCATCATCTTTGTCATTTTCATAACCATCAATTATCGTTTGCAGAAGTTAGTTAACACTTTTGTAAAAAACAGTGTCCTTAATGTGATCTTTCTTTGCTATCATTACATGTACTGCTTTCCATTTGAATTGAATGAATTTAGAAAGGATTAGATATGCTTGCAGTTTGTGTATAATAGCAGCATCTCAAAATTTGTTGAAATCTCTTATTGACATTTTACTTTGTGTTTCCAGTCCAATTGCTTGCTGAATTTGAAGTGCAGGATTACACGTGCTTGCATCAGAACACATTTGAAATTGCTGTGTATATTTTGAGAGGTTTTTGGAGTAAGCTACTTTCTTCCAAATAGACTTTTTCCTTCCCTGGAGACCTTTAAGTTTTCTTCTCAGAGATAGTCCCAAGAAGAATCAAGCTACAACTTCATTAGTAGCCAGAGCAATGCCAGGGCACTGGTGCAAGTCTGGGAACTGGACTGTCTTGTTTATTATGATTTTGGCACTTTATATAGTAGCTCCATCCAAGGGCCAGGTGTTGAGAGGTCAGGTAATTTTCCCAGCTTGTGATTTAAATGCTGGCACTTTCAGAGGTTAAGATACCTCTTTAAGTAGGCCAAATGTCCAGGAACACTTCAGTTTACCTTTAAAGCTATAGCTCTTTTCTAGCAGAAACACAAAAGTCTGGTAAAGTGTTTTTCTACCCTTCCAGACATGGAAACAGGTTACTGATTTACTTGCAACTTAGTAATATCAGCACTACATCATATAATGATATGCTTTAAAATGTTAAGAGTCTAACTATCCTCTGAAAATATAATTGTCTATTTTCTGCTCCTACACCCATATGTTTTAAGGAAGGTTAAGTTATTCTGTAAGACCCTGTATAAGCCCGAACTCCCTACTCTGTGAGTAGCTCTCTTCAAGCCAAAACAGTACCTACTTTGTTGTGCACGATAAATTGCAGCATGGACCAGAAGACATCCTTCTCTTCCCAGCTCTTACTAAAGCTGCAAAGGAACTGATCACAGGAAAAAGCTTCAACTTGAAAAATTTCATAGATAATTAGGGAAATTACAAGTGTTGCAAGTGTGCCGCAACTTTGATCTCTTAATAAATTATCCCAAAAGGTTCATATCAGTGAAAAATTGCCAAATTCTTTTTCTTTCCTCCTTTCTCTTCTCAACAGTGAATTCACAATGTCAATGATCAGTTAGGGGAATGATTAGTGCTACTAGCAATAAGAATAATGAGAACACGATATTGAATAGAGCAGAGGTTTTTTGTGTGCAGCACCTTTGATAAACCAACCATAAAACAGGGCTCTTATTACTGTGGCAACTATTTTAAGAAAAATGTTCCCCTGCTGAATTTGTCTTTTGACTTTAAACATAACAATAACCTCACACATTCAGCAGAATTCACCTCTCAAATCCACAGCCATGCTTTCTGCTTCCAGAAAATAATGCACTGAAGTGTTCTCATGGACTTGGCAATCAATTAGAAGAACCCATTCTCAGGGAATCTATATATTTATACATAAAAGCTACCAAGTTGCTTCTTTACTGCTCTTTCAAAAAAGTGTTTCATTGGTTACACTCTGTTTCAGATACTATGACAGGCTGAATTTTTATTTTTTTCAGTGGATCTACTTTTTTATATACTTCACTTGTGCATGGCACTCAAGTAGAATGCCTTTGTAAAAGAGTACTTTTTCAAATAAGAACTTGGGTCATTAAATTTTGCAGAGAATTCCACACCACAGAATTTGAGTGTAATGAAAACCCCTTGACTGCAGGCATTTGGTGGCATTATTCATAGCTAGAGATGGACATCAAATTAGGCCTGCTGTGCTACATGCATTGTCCTGCTAGAGTGAGGCACATTAACTGAATTTAACTCTGCAGTCAATAGATGTCTTTCCTCCTCTTAAATGTATAACTCACTGGTGGACAACAGAGAAGACAGGAAGCAGAAGGGCAAATGGAAAGAGAATCTAATAATTATGCACAATACATTTTAAATGCTTATTATCCATGAACATTTGCTCATTGTGAATTTTAGATCTTAACAGCTAGTTTTGTAGTAAAAATAAGCTTTAGAGTTATAATTAAAAGATATATGTATTGATGATGATGTTCAGAAAAATGTAAGTAGTTATATCCATCTAAAAAACATTGCCATTAACAGGAGAACTGAAAATCTATGTTAGAATAATATTAAAGCAACAAAACATTTCATTAAATGGCTGAAGATTATTATTTGCTTTTGATAACTGACTTAGAGAAGAAAACCTAAATTCAGGCTTTTCTTGTTCAATTACATTTACTAACAAATGAAATTACATCTCAAAATTTTCTAGCAGAATTTCAGTCATATATTTTCAAAATAAAGTATTTTAAATGTTTATATATTTATTAAGTTTGTGTTAATTTTCATGTCAAAGCAGACCTCATATTTCTTATATCAAAATGGCAGCCAGTCTCTCTCTCAAAAGTTTTGTTCTTTCTTTAAGAATACACAGCTTTTTATTTCTTACTGATGCTATTTAAGTAGTTTCAAACCAGTTTCACACAATCTCAGATGGTGACTTGGACAGTATCTTTCTATATTTATTATTGGGCAAAGCTGCCAGCAGACAAAAAGAAACAGCCATCAGAGACAGAGATAGGAAGCTCAGATATAAGAGAGAGTTTTTAAGACTGCTTTGCAAAAGTCCATTGTGAAGTTTATACCAGCTTCCATCTAAAGTATATTGTCCTACTAGTGGTTCTTTCCCACACCATTTACCCATTCCTCTTGCAGATAAGCACCTTGAAAACCAGAGTGCAAACCTTCTGGGACACAGGGTTACCCTGTCAATTTGTGTGCTGCTCACAATATTGGGAGTCATGCCTGGCTGGGACTTTCAGGTACTCCAGCAGTGGCTGTCAGCACATTTTGAAACAAATAACTAATACATTAAGGATTATTAGTTTATAACATTAGAGACAGAAATAGTGTTATGCTGTACTTCTGAGGTCAGTTTGCCCGCATAACAGCTCTCCTAAAACAGCTTTCCTCTTTCCTCAGTGTATTTTTCCCTGTCAATATGTTTCCTGCTGCAAGATCCACAGGAAAGTATATATGAATATATGAAATCAATGAAAGTACTCATTTCATATATTTGGTTGCTTTTCAGTGAACAAATAAATAAGAAAATATTTTCAAGCCTGGCTGCCGGTACTATAAAACTAGATTTTAAGGTGATGCAACTTGCATACCCAGGATGAAAAATATTCATCTAAAAATAAAGATGAATAAAATAAATAAAAAAACCTCCTGGTACAGGCATTCTTTTAAAAGGGAAATATTTTCCATTTATCAGATTTTAGATGGATGTTTAGACCCACAGAAAAAAAAGCAGTATCTTTATTAGTCTAATTTCTTTCATGAGTACCATTCTACATCATTTAATTATTTTAGTAGTGAAGGATCCTTTCACCATTCAGTTTACAGAATGGATGGTTGTCTCAGAAAGGACTGGAGAGAGAAGAAAGCATGACCCTACGTGGATTGGTCAGTTTATTACAGAAATTGAGTAAAACATTGTCATTTAGCAGAAATTCCATAATGCTGTTTGGTGACATGAAGGCCACTAGATTAAGGATATAATTTTTCATATAATTTGAGATATTAAGTATAAAGCTGAAACCTATTTTCTTAACATGTCCTTAGGAAAGTTAGCTTATTCAGGACACACAGTCATTTGCACTTTGTTTCCTGAGGGCTTTTGGGCTCTCTTCTACAGACATGAATATGCTGCAATTCAACATGCCCTGAGAACCTCATGGTGTTCCATCAACAGGTGGGGGAGGGTGATTCAAGACATACTCCTAAAAAATAGGGATTTGTTAGCCCCTTTTTCATCTCAGTTCATCTCTTGTGAAACGTAGACATTTCTATCTGACTTCTCATATTAACATAAACCCACTTCATAAATATCCTTGTAGTACAGGTCTGTCAAAGAAATATATGTCTTCACCTCTCACAGTATGAGCTATAAATAGTATAGAAATTCAGCATATAAGACACAACATTAGACAAAGACTATTATAATTGACCTTAAATCTTATTGTTTGCTTCAACTTTCTTAAGGTATGATTTTGATGTTCATGTTGTTGCTATTACTCTAGTGATTTAACTACAGTTGTGGAAATAAATATACTTATGAATTGCTACCATGGTTTCCAGCTTAGCACAGCAGTGTCATTTTTCTTTGGAAGCCAAGGTATGGTTGGTTGTCTTCTGTTGAGATGTTAGAGACATTTATAATGAATGAAGGCACAAGTATGTCCTCAGTCTGTCTTCAAAAGTCATAGTGGGGCCCTCAAGCAGATGGTATACTGAGATAATTTGCTCCATATTAGGTTTTAGCAGCTTGAGAGCAGGGCAAACACCTGATGGAAGGATCAGCACATAGCACTAATAGTAATTATGTGACTGAACCAATTATTTTACCAACAAAATGTGAGCAATTTTTTTTTCATCTTGATGTCATAATGCTCCACGATCAGAAAACTGAGTTTAAATCCCATCCAAGTTCACACAACATTATGGACTTTCACCAGGATGGTTACTTCCTGGTGACTATGATGAATTACTTCAAAGTATTCAGAAATTAAGTTAGGTACATCCCAGCCTCAGAAATTAGCTGCTTCTATATCACACTCAAGTTACACTGATTTGCTTGGTTAATAGTCGGACTCAATGACATAAGAGCTCTTTTTCAACCTATATGATTCTGAGATTCACACAAAAGGTGTTTTTTAAGGTCAAACTAAAAAGTATTCAGTTTCCCTTCTTATTTAAAATCAGCCAGACTGCTGCAGCAACATAACATCCTAAAACACCCAGCTGTGATCTAAACACTAGCATCTCTCAAGTGCAAAGAAAGACAGAACAATTTCTGCTACGGTCTGTGGTTTAAACTAACATTGACAAGGGAAGTACCATCCCCCTTCCTTCCTACCCCTTTTATTAGTGAGGGATTGAAATAGCAGAAATTGGCCTGGACCAAGAACAGCAATCTAGCTCTACCAGCATGATGTCTGCACAGATATGTTAGCCTAGAAAGAGTGCCACACACATGACAATGAATTGCTTACAGATGCTTGCACCAGTGTCCCTGTGCTCTATGCATGTGCCAGCAGATTAAGCAGCATAAGAGGGGACCCACTGTCACAGCAATCCTGTATTGTTCCCGCCTCAGGTGAAGTTTCCCAAACAATTCATAGGCACAGAGACAGATTAAAAGTAAGCTTCAGAGACACAAAATGGCCTCGCACACTATTTTACTATTATAGGCATATTTGAATAAGCCTGTTTAATAATATACTGGGTACTTATGAGAATAAAATGGGAAGGATTTCCTCATTTACTAATTCTGGGAATACTTCTTTAGCCATAAAACTGGACAAATAAATTTTCTTCCCCTTGGCTCTTATCTATTAATATCATATCTCAAAAAAGAGAGTTCTGCTTGAATATCAACAGATGTTGCTGTAGTTGCAAATTCTTTTATGTTAGGTAATGAAAATTGTCATTTTAGAAGTCCTTTGAAGGGACTCATGTTATTGAGGTATATCAAGAAAATAACCTTACCAGCAGCAGTGTTGTCCAGGCTTCTCTTTGGATGTGAGATCAAAAGAGGTCAGGAAGTCAAAACCCAATGCACTGGGCTACAAGCTAATTCAATTCAAGCACTTTGACACGGTGGTGGGTCTAGAGATTGATCTTCTCTGGAAGCTTTCAGCCTGTGCATTTCAATGCCTCATGCATGCAGTCAGACCCACTGGAGAATGAAGAAACTCCTGCCTTTCCTATGAAGTGAACCACAGAGGGCCTCACCAGCGAGGTCTAGCAAATGGCACAAGAGTTATCAAAAGTCTTGATATTTTTCCTTCTCTTCCAACTTACCTGAATCCTGGCTATATATATATAAGTAGTTATGAATTCCAACCCTTTATCTCTACCTGGAGCCTCATCCTTGTAATTCTTAGAAACATGAAAGCTCCCACGGAACTTTTCTCTCTGGTTTCATCCCAAAGTTTACCTGTGACTAACCTGCTTTAATAACTCCTTTTTTTGAAGTATCATTTTTTACTACAAAGAAAGAATTAGAAGATATTAATACTTTCTCAGAGAGATCTACATAAAGCTGTAGAAATGTTAAATGAACAGTGAATTCAAAGACTTTAGTTTATGCCTTTAAATATGAAATTGAAGTAAATTTGTGGGAACAGGTTTGCAACTCATGACAAGACATCTGTTTTTCACAGTGGAAATCTGTTTAACTGGTAGAAGTCATTGCCTTAATACGTTACTGAGTTCAAGAGCTTGGTAAGCTTTAAAACAACTAACCATTTACATAGATAATGAGAACACCCACTGTTATATTAGACAGAAAATAAAGATTTTGTTCAGAATGGTAATAAATCTTCATGTTTTTACACTGCAACGTATCATTAGCTGTCAAACAGTAAGAAACAATTTACATAATAATAAACTACCCTAAATAAAATAACCTAGAGAACAAAAGAACCCCAAAGTATAGCTGCAACAAGTCAAACACGAAAAAAAACTGAATGTTTGATGAAATGGAAAGAAAATGTGGTGTTGTCATGGGTTGACCCTGGCCCAATGCCAGTGCCCCCATGAAAGCACATTTTCCCGAATGGTTACTGTGAGATGTGACCCAAAATACAGCAAAGCAGGCTCCATCATCTCAGGGGTAAAGGAATAAAGCTTTATTACACCTACTATAAACACAAAAGGAAAAGGAAAAAAAACCATACACATACACAATGTCTACAATGGAAGTTTTCAAAACCACTTCTCCTCCCCTCCCCCCTTCTCCCATCAACACCATGAGTCAAGGCTTTACCTTCCCAATCCAG
>VZRH01002939.1:311729-404640 GCA_013397555.1 Urocynchramus pylzowi
TTTAACCCCTGTGTGTTTTCAAGGCGTGTCCAGGTTCCTAGTGGCCACCCCAGGTGCCAATATTCACCTCTGGCCACTGATTGGTTTGACCACCACCTTCCCAAGAAACTTCCTTCCTCGTCAAACCACCACAGGTGTGTATCAAACAGACCCTCCAGTTTTATTTGCAGCAATATTTAAAATTAAATTCATTGCTTAAGAATATTTAAAATAAAAATAGTATTAGAAATATGTATGTACACAAGCATCAGCTTCTAGAGACCTGTCTCTGAGGCTGACTGCTGAGGATGCCTCAAGGGCAGATTGCTGGGCTCCTTCCTGAGACCAAGGCTGGCTGTTGTCACATGTGTCCCTCCAATGGCACACAGGACCTTCAGGACTGAGGCACTTACAAAACAACCCAGGAGGTAGCTGAGGGATGGATGGTGGGATCAGTCCTGACTACCTGCAGAAGGTGCGTGTGATGCTTTATGTCATTGCATATTAGGCACCTTAAGCAGATCAGTGGGACATATCCTACATATCCTTATTCATCTGTATCATTTATAGAACTTAGGGTTACTTTAAAAAAGCACAGAAAGAGATTTACAAGTATCCACAGTGTTACTGCATGGTAGTGAACCTACATATTCACTATAATGTCAGATGTTTACTGTACACACTGCTAAGTAACTATTACTTATTTCAGCACTCGTCTGGTTTTGTTTTAATAAGGTATCTTTGACCACTATCATGCATTCACCACAGCTTTGTCTGCATGAGAAAGCTGCAACATGTAACATTTTTAAACTGCAATTATAGGATCTTCTGTTTATGGGTCATGGAACAATAATTGAGTCTTCTTCAGTCAGATCAATTGATACCATTTTTAGAGATGATATAAAATGACTGGTCACCTGTAACCAGTGTCCACAAGCATGAGGTTGTCTCCTGAGTCTTCAGTTTTCTGTACTTGCCTTGGAAGACCAGAGTACAAGCTCAGGACCAAGGTTTAAACATTTGAAAATAATAATTGCCTTTAAGTAATCCAGAGCTCATTAAGGGATAACATTGTATTCCTGCTAAAGATTATGGACTAAAAACAATCTGAATGTTAAATAATTTAAGGTTAAATTATTTCTTCAGCCATGAACATGTTTTTTGATAATTCTTATTTTAATTGCTTTTTTATTTATTTTCTCTTTTATAGTCTCAGAAACTGTGTGATTCACAAGAAGGACATTTATTAAACTCTCCACAGGAACACAAACCTGCAAAGGAGCAAGCTTGCTCTTCTGACATGTCTCTGAACCTTCTCCAATTAAATATTCACATTTAACCATAGTAATCAAAAAAATTAAATGCTATTGCATTGTGGGATTATTATTATTACTATTATCATTATTATTATTATTACTATTATTATTAAAATTCTGCATTGTTTGCTTTAACATATTTTTATAGGAATTACATTGAGCTTTAAAAGGTTGTGAAATTTATATCCATCATTAGACTGTCCCTCAAGATGCAGTTCAATTTTCTTTAAAAGGTGAACAAACCAAGCTCATTAACATTTTGATGAAATTAAGAGGAAAGGTCTAAGAACTTGATCATATTCTAATGTAAAGTAGCAGTTTAAAGGAGAAAAGAGTGTTAGAAGAAAAATTAGTACAGATTCAGAAACTCAAAAGTTGCACTGGAAAGATCTATGCTTCATTATGCATGATGAACCAAACACCTTTTTGATAAACTGTTTTATAACTGGGTTTGAGACTAGGAGTCAGAAAAATTAAAACAAACAAACAAACAAACAAACAAAAACCCTAAACAAATAACAGCTCCAATCCCCAAAGTTAAAAAGTATCACTTAATTTCACTTTTGAAATAAAGTGCTTGAAATACATTTTTTAAAATCAAAACTGCTTCAAATAAACTCCAGTGCATATATATGCATAGTCCACTATATACATAGTCCAAACCTTCAGGAAATCACATTGTGAGAATGCTTACATTTCATTACATTCAAAGATAAACAACAGTGCACACTTTTTTCATTTGTTTGTTTGTTGAATTTTATAGATTGTTTAATTTCACAGATGAACTAAGAAATGAAACAAAACATTTCACTTTCATTTTAGACATTTTTTCTAGATTTTTCTTTTTTTTTTTCCAGTCAGGAGAAAGGAGGAAAATTCTAGGTTTGTATGACCAAAACTTGTAAGTTCATTATTTCTTTCACCACAAAGGTAATTTTCAGCCCATTAGTTAAGAAATTTTCCAGAGATGTTCAAAAGCAGGCAATACTTTCCTTACCTTTTACAAATCATGACTGATCTGCTCATGGCTGTAGCCTGAGTTGGCTTGTTTCACATTTCCAAGCACTGTTCTTTCTTCTAACTCAGCTTAAATTCAATATTAACTTCAGGCAACTCAAAGATACATTTGTTTTAGAAAATTGTCATTGTAAAATATTTGTTCAGACACAAGGCTGAGCCCTCAGGGTTCAAACCGACCTGAAGAAAATGCAAGAAATACAGACAACATTAGCAACTCGTTCTGCTGTGTTAGAGAAACACCCAAATATATATGAATGGTTACAGGGCAGATTTACTCTAAAAGACCTGGCTGGTCTGATATAGTTTAAGCCTTCCCTTATTCTCATTAAAGGCAACAGAAACTTTGGAATCAACTCTTTTCAAAGCAGTATTTTAGAAATCCCCCCTTTAAAATAGGAATCTAAATATATATGCAAGTTGACTTCTCTTAGCTAACAAAAAGGTGTTGTACTAAAGTGGGCTGAGTTTGTTGAATAGTTGGCTTCAGATTCAAAACATTCTTTTTTCTCCTGCACTGAACCATTGTTTGGGTTCTTTAATGGCAACTGCTAAAGAACACTGTAAACCTGGGCAGTCAGAAGTTCTGATTTATTTCAGCCTGTTCCCTTTAAATGTGGCACTTGTCTGGAAATAATTTTCAAAATATTTTCCTTCCAAATTTCTTTTCTTTTTAGTCTTTTAAGCAGAGACTGACATTGCTCATATTCAAAGAAATCTGACCTGACTGAAGATTTATATCTTGATATGAACACATTCACAAACTTAAATGTTCTGCAGTAATTTTAAACATAGCTAACAAGCCAATCTTGGCACAATTGACTTGAGTTCCTCTGGGAAAAAAAAATAATTTGCAAGATTTAGTTGGTTACAAATTCATTTAGTTGGTTACAAATTCATATGTACAAGATAATGTTTAAAAAGAAATAGGAAAAATAATGATCATTCTTTCAGGAAAAATAATGATCTATCCTTTGATATCTTTCAGGATATCAAAAGCAAAATCCACAGAATGAAATAAAAAGAAGAAAAAATAGCTTCTGAAAGTGTGTAATGAAATGTTACAAATAGGGAATTGCAGCAAAAAGCTAATGGATATAAATCTAGAATGAATCAATTTTCCTTTCCAGTCATATTCAACCTTAATAAGATAGTTTTAACAGGTTCATACCTTTCTGCCAATTTCAGAAAAGGCTTCTACTGATCAATAGCATTTGTTTCAAAGAAGAGAGCAAAGTGAGGGGGAGATGCTGGTAATTGGAGGCACACTTTTTTTGCTCAGAAGATGGCTGAATAATGCTATAAAATTGTGTGAAACACAGAAGCAATATACCAGATAATCATCAGTGCTGTCTGTCACTCATGAAGCTTTCATTTCCAATCTACTGTTTTGTTTATTTTCCTACTTAGTGCCTTAAAGAACTCACACTAGATCTTACTATTTGGAACAATGCATTTTCTTGATTTTGGGATAGCAAATTTTGTACAGAATTTGCCTCGGAAGAAATTTCAGCAGTACTGAGATATGGAGACATGACCCTGGACACAGTACACTACTGAACATATTCCCTACTGTGAGAAGCCTTTTTGTCTCAAATCCAGGCAACAGACAGACACTGCAAGTCCTGCTTTTATGTCTGGCTTTCAGAAATGAGCTTGTATTGCTTCGGGTTCTGCTGCTCCAGTCCTCAGGATCTCTGTTTACATGGAAAACCCTGTGCCTTTAAAACAGTTTTTCTTGATTTCTTTTTTTAAATATTTTCCTTTAAAACATCCATTGTTTTTATTTATTTTTTCAGATTATGCTTCAAAAATTTTGTGGTCTAAATAGAGAAATAATTTTATGAGCTTCATTCACTACTGTCCAGCCAGTTCCCATGGCTTTCGGCCTTGAGTTTTCTTTTTCCATCATCCAGTATTTCCTTTTGTTTCTCTTCCCAGCCCAAAATTACACCATTACTCATTATTAGTTCATTGAATTCACAGCTTTACCTGTAAATAAAAGAGGGCAGGGAATGTTGCCTGGCAGAGAGGTGACTGTTCCGTGTCATTAACAGCCTTTATATCCAGAACAAGGTGGCCAGGCTCTTTATTAAAAAGTGATTGCTGAGCTAGGATACTGGGACAGTCCTAGTTGAAACCAGGCTAAAATGAGGTAAGGACCTCCACCTCCATGAATGATCCAATTCTGCGGCCCAGGCCAGGACACTGTTTAGATTAGAGCCTCCTGTTCTCTTCCTGTTCACATGAGAATATGGTGGGGGTTTGGATTTGGGGGGTTTTTGGTTGGTGTGTTTTCATGGTTTTTGCCTCTTTTTCCTTTTTTTTTTTTTTTTTCCCTTTGGTGTTAATGATAATTATGTATCTGTTACATTATGATAATAATGTTGTCCATTTTTTGATGAGTTCAGGAAAAGTGAAATACTCCCCATGATGCAGCCACCACTTTCTGCCCTTCCTGAGAAACTGATGGTGCTGCAGCCTCTGCCCATTCAGGGATTATAGCTAAAGAAGAAGGAAAGCACAGATCAAAATAAAGCTTATAAAATCCATAAGCTGGGATGTTTGTTATGTCCAGGACTAGGATTCACTCACAGATTTTTTGTAATGGGTTGTGCAACACCATAAACAACCATAAACACCATTGTTGTGTGTTTATGAGATTTTGCACTGCCTACAGACTGCAAAACAGGCAGCAAGCACATGTGCTGGGTCCAGGGCTGGCCAGCCACATTTTAGTCTCCAGACAACCTAGCAGATTGATTCAGATCAGATAGATTTTGAGATCATACAGAGTGATTTTTAAAGATTGTTCCAATCATAGAATCATAGAATTGTTTGGGTTGGAAGGAAATTTAAGACCATCTAGTTCCAGCCCCCTGCCTGGGCAGGAGTACTTTCCACTACACCAGGTAGCTCAAAGCCTCATCCAGTGGCCTTGAAATCTTTCAGGGATGAGGTACCCACAGCTTCTCTAAAACTTCTCTGGGCAAACTGAGTTTCCCAGTTTGACCTGAAGATGTTAATGTTTCTCCCAAACTAAAGCTAGTTCACATGCTGACTATCTTAGAGTCAAAGGAACTCTAAGAAGGCAAATCTGCCTTCCCTTGCTCATGCTGTCATGCATCTTCAAGCAGTTAACCCCCCCCCCACATGCCCCCAGCCACTACCTGGCTCTCAGAAGTCCAAGTTCATGGCATGTGTAACCAAAACAATGCTTGGAAGTACCTTGGATTAAAAACCCGTAAAGTTCTCATACTTAGTAACTGACAGGCAGAATCTGCTGAAATGCTAAATAAAAAGCCGTGGTTGAACTAAATGACACTTTGAGGGATGTTGAGCATTTGAGTACATCTGAATCATACATGTAAATACTACATTTTTGAAGCTTTCCTGCTGGCAGATGCCTATTTTTTATGGGTTTTTTTTTAATTTAAAATTAATTTTTGGTGCCTGTTTGTCTGTATCGTGTTTCCATTGTTGCAGCATAGTGGTTTGATGACTGTGACATAATAGTTCATCAAAGAACACAGTGTAGATATTTGTAAATAAAAAAGAAAGCAAACAAACAAAACAAAAATTTAAAGACTAAATGCAGTTGATTCTGCAATGAGAAGCAGATTGTGGGATTCATAGAGGAAAGTGACATGATGATCATTCTTCAAAAATATTTGAATGAGGAATGAGCAGATATGTACCCTAAAAGCTTATAAAAGAATCTGTTGTTGTAAAGACCAGTGAGGCTGAAAGTGCGGCTAGTGCCTCTTTCTCTGTGACACTGTTTATTGCAGGTAACATAACCCTTTGGTGTGTATGCTACATGCAGCACACAGTCAACACTTTTTCTTTTATAATATGTAGCACAAGGCAAAAACAAATGAAACTAAAATAAAAGGCATGAATGAGTGCATAAACAAAAATGTCTTATGTTTTATTTTGAAACAGGTGCATACAATAGCACTGGAACTATCTTTTTTAAAAATTACCTAACCATTGTCATTGACTTCACGTCTTGCTAAACCAACTTTCATATCTTTATACATTGTATGTCTTTCAAGTTTTAGAGCAATCTAAAGGTATGACTTTAACACTGTCTTTCAAAAAATATTGTCATAGCCCTCTAGCCCAGATGAGTGAATGACCAGATGCACAAAAAAATGGTTAGATGTTTGGGCTTCAAGAGTAGTGGTTAATGGATTAAATCCAAACATAGAAACTAGTGGTATAACACTAGAATTTGATATTGGATAGAGCACATTCATTCATTAATCCCCAGGTCTAAATATTCTTTTTCAAATTTTCCAGACATAACCTGTATTTTAATTATGTGTCTCTGTTTATGTTCCTGAAGAATGTTCAAAGAAATCTATAAACAGAGATTTCTCTCTCTGAAAAATTATGCTTTAATATGAGAGACCTGCTTTTCTACTTCAGGCAATGTAACTTTGTGCAACTCTGTGTTCTTACTGTGAACTCCAAGTCAACAGAATTTACTCAAGCTGCAAGGCATACATTGTAATTTATTGCTTAAGTGATTTACCAATGTGTTTATATCCTGTCTTTGTCTAGTTTAGTAGGTACAAGAACATTTAGTAATTATTGCTATTTAAAGATTAGTAGCTGATGGATGATGATGGTATTTTAGTAAATTGCTTCTTTACAGGAGAGTGATAGTATTGGGTTTTTTGTTCCTCAGCTATGTAGGGTTTCTTTGCATTGGAAATATCGACTGTAGCAACTGTCCTGGAAAGAATGAGTAGCTGTCCCAGTGAGGGTATGGATAAAGTTATATTTATCAGATGATAATTAGGGCAGGCATAGCTATTTCCATAAAGGATACACTATTTATAAGTTACTTCTGTATCAGTGGAACTTCACCCATCATACATTTGTGTCCAAGCTATTCCATTGTTACCGCTGGGATCTGGCACCATAATATCATTCAGGTTGGAAGGAACCTCAGGAGACTTCTGGCTCAACCTTATGCTCAAAGAAGAGACAGCTCTAAGGCTGCTTACTGCTCAGTCTAGTTGGATTTCAAAAATTTTCAAAGATGGGACAGCCCTTAACTCTCAGAGTAACCTGTTCCACTGCATGACTGTCGTATAAGCTACTTTATGTATAAACACTGCTTCCTTCCTTCCTTCCTTCCTTCCTTCCTTCCTTCCTTCCTTCCTTCCTTCTTTCCCCTTATCATCTGTTTTCACGGCACTTACTCACCACTCCTCTGCTTTCTTCATAATTTTTTAAATTACTTTCTCCCAATAACCTGTTGCTGCATCCTCATCAATGTTTCTTTGTATATAACAATAAAGACACAGTCATGCTTCTTGTATCTATCAGACATATTATGTATATTGACTTTCAAATTTTTACATTAATTTAAAAATTTTTCACCTTTGTGGAAATTTGAAAACACAGCATTGTAAACACTTTCAATATTGAAATTACTTTTTCTTTTCTTCCTGTTTTTCTACACAGAGTTTTGAAATTTTAATTTTTGTCATACTTATCTTGTCATAAGTAGTAACTGAAAAAATGCTGCAAACTTTCCCTAACCATGTATGGGCTGCACTGCTTTAAACAGTAATGTGAGAACTAAATTAAATTTAACACTATCAGAAGGCAAGTAAAATAATTTTGTCATCTCTTGAAAGTGGTTTTGGCACATTTTTGGCTTGGGCCAGCAACCATGCTTCCATGGAATATATTTGCATGTTTCTGGAGATATTATAAGCAAATTTGGATTGGGTTTGCATAGCAAGGTTTTGGTAATGAGGGAATACAGAGGTGGCTACTGTGAGAAGCTCCCAGAAGCTTCCCCCATGTCTGACAGAGCCAATCCCAGGGGGCTCCAGGTGGGATCTGCTGCAAGCAGAACCCATCAGTAAGGGTGGCAACACCTCTAGGATGACATAGTTAAGGGGTAAAATCTGCTGCAGAACAGTAGAAGGAGAGTGGAGTGAGAATATGTGAGAGCAACAACCATGCAGATCTCAAGGTCAATGAAGATGGAGAAGGAAAATGTGCTCCAGGTGCTGGAGCAGAGATTTATTCCTCGGCAGCCCATGATGCAGCCATGGTGAGGCAGCTGTGCCCCTGCACGGGGGTCACAGTGAAGCAGAGATCCAGCTGTAGCACATGGAGAACCCCATGCTGGAGCCTGCATCCCCAGTCATCACAGGGGGTGGAGGGAAAGCAGAGAAAATGAGCAGTGAAGAAGAAGGTAGGGGCAGGGGGAAATGTTTTAAGATTTGTTCTGGTTTCTCTTTATCCTACTCTGACTGATGGCAATAAATTGAATTAATTTCTTCAGGTTGAATCTGGTTTTTTTCGTTATACTAATAGTTGAGTGATCTCTCCCTGCTCTTATCTCAACCTATGAATGTTCCATCATATTTTCTCTTTCCTGTCCAGTTGAGAGGGGAGTGATAGCATGGTTTGGTGGCCACCTGGCATCCAGACAAAGTCAACTACCACACAAATGATTAATTTTCCATGAATATTTTGAAATCTGTCATCTTATTTAGAAGGTAAGAGCATCTATCTATGGACATCTATCTTACAGTCATGAACAGCTCTTGTCTGCCATCTTCAAACCCAAAGCAACACAAAAAGGGCTTGATGTGTTAATGTTGACATCTTTAGAACCTCAGGTCATCACAAGAGAGAATAATTTGTATTTCTCTTACCTTATTATAGCATGACAGGCCCACAGAGAATTATTTTTCTTATGGACCTTATTTCCTTGTGTTCTTTCAGCTGTGATGCAGAAGGTGCTCACATTATTGAGGGCTGTGGGGACACACCAAGGATGTCTTGGTTTCTGATTCTAATTCTAATGTCTTGCTCAACTCTTTTTGCTTTTTGTTTTTCATAAAATTACATCTCTGGAAGCTCGTCTTGGCTTAAAATCCCTAATCTATCAAACATAAGGTTAATTGCTAAATTAGTTTTTAAAATTTTGAATGGTATCGAAAGCTCTGTGCTATTTTTACTAGGGCTTACACTTGTTTCTAAAAAAATGTTTGTTGCAATGAGACTCAACAGTCTTCCTTTTCCTGAGGGCAGAAATTTACTGATTTGATTCAAAATATTTTCTGTCATAGCCTTCAAAGTATCAAAACTTGTAAAATACAGGGTTGGATTCACAAGAATCTTTAAATTCTCATAGTTTCTTCGTCTATGAGGATCTAGTCATACTATTATGCAAACAGGGTGATTTCATTATAGTTGCATGATAAAATTAAATGAAACAAAACAAGATTTCTGTAGATATAACTTCATTTAGTATCTACAAATACATGTACATGTATTGTGCATGTGCACACATACCCACCTGCCTACGGATGTGCACATGCAATGCATGGAGAGAGATCAGATTCCCTCTCTGGAAGCACCAAAGGGTTTTTGATAAATTGATCAAGTCTGCTTGGGGACCTAACAATATCTGTGGAAGCATCTTATTCAGAAAATGCTAATTAACCATAGTTTGTGATAGCTGAATTTGAAAAACACCCCTAATTACATTGACACTAGGAAGACTACCCCAGTGTAAACCTGCAGGGAATGTGACTCAAATTCACATTTCAAGGTAATTTTTATTTGACATTTCTAGCATGCCAGGTAATATTTCAAGTCCAGCTGGTTTAATCAGGTCTTTCACAGGAACTGTCAATACATCATGTCACTCTAGATGTGTTTTTATATTAAAGAGCAATGTGCTTTTCTTATTTTAATGCAGCACATCAGCAGCCTTCTCCTAAACTTGTGAGTGAGTAACTCCTGTTACATTCAGTAGAAGTTATTTATCTCATGCAAGTGAAAAACAGGATCCTCTTTATCTGTTTCAGCCCTCATAACTAAGTTCAAATTTGCTATTGTTTGCAAAGGTCAATATGTAATGTATCAGAGGACACAAAGCACTTTTACTTTCCTAGCTGGGAACATAGAAATTATTGCAAATAAAGGATTCATTAGTGCCACCTATTTGTGAGAGTCTAAAACTGCAGATAATCCCCTCAAAACTTCATCCAGTTAATAAGCAAATAAGTCTACCTCTGCCAACTCAGGTGAAAGAACAAGACATATAGGCCAGATCTCAAAGACCCCAAGGAATTTCTTGCAATTCTATGTTATTCAAAATACAACCATAAATATTTATATGTACAATAGACACAAGTGGAAATTATATTTATTCATGCAATATAAAATTATATATGTATATAAGTATATAAGATTTCCACTTGCAGCTTAATATACATCTCTTCATTTATAGAAACCCTGGTGCAACAAAGCCAGACAGGACAAGCCACTGAAGTTATGGGAATGTCTTAACATGTAAAAAGTAAGGATTTCCAAGGAAAGTTATATACTAAAGTATAAGCTGGGAAAGCATTATAGAAAAGAAATGGTTTTTTGTCTTCTTTACCAGTTATTACCAGTTATCCACTACTGTATTAGATGAAGAAGGATTATGCAAAATGTGATGAATAAAACAAATCAAGAAAAATCCTTGGAGCATTACTAATGCCTTGCCTCACCTCACTGTTGAAGCAGTGGATATTGCTGAAACTGACGCATTTTTTGTTTTGCTAGTTAAAGTTCAACTGTCTGGAGAGTTTTTTTTTATTATCTTCATTTCATTCTGAAATTAGACACCACATTTTCAAGTTCCTAAAGAGACCTAAACCTTTGAGTGACAGGAGGGAAGTTTATTATTAATACAGAGTAAATTTATGTTGACATATAGCTTTAAACTTCAGAGGGACATCTGTAGCCTGAGGTATAAGACAGGGAAGCATAATTGTTATATAACTATATGTATATATGAAGCTTTTTTAAATATGTTTGCCTGAGTGCAAACAGGCACAGATTTTTCAGAAGACAGATAAACAAATGATAGATTATCAAAATATTGTTCATGATCTGTTAATTTCTTTGTTGTCATTGACTTTCCTATGAGAATGACAGTTTAATTTGAACACGTACAGGCATGTGTTGTAAAAGTCCTTTGGCTGACAATATGCATGCATTGGCACAAGTACATAAATAAGTAACTGTAAAAAGGGATGAGGCTATGAGGCTTTGGGAGCAAAAATCAATTAAAAAAAATTCTCTAATTTCAAGCATCTTTCAGTTGAATGACTCCTGTAACAGAGCAGTTAAGATTTTGAATCCATATAGAAAATTGTACACAGCTCACATGTTGTTTCCAAGACAGTGAAGATACCACATACAGGGAAACAGAAACAGATGGTTTTTAAAAAATGCTGAGAATTTTGCAAATCTTTTCTGTCAGAAGTTCTTCTAACTTTGCCATAATAATGACTCGAATCTGTCATCAAAAAAAAAAAAAAAAAAAGCCACCAGTATTTAAAAAAAAAAGAATTAAAGTTCAGATGTATAAACAAAGCCAGATTAATATAATTTGAGATATACAAGAGTTTTATCTTTCTGCCATAAGGTCCTTTCTAACCCAAACCATTCTATGATTCTATGGTCCTATAAACTTGCATAACCAGACCTCCATGGAGACATTAAAAATTGCTCGTGCATCTTTTCTTCACATATCTGTAGATGCATTGAGTATCTCAAATATAAGGGTATATTCAGTCATTTTACTGTCTTTACAAATATATTTGACTCAGTGGCTTATTCTTTCAAGTATAAGTTGTATTCTTCAGTTATGTTGGCTGCAATCATGTTAGTTTATATCCATGATTGTAGTATCTGATCTAAAGCTCAAAATCCTGACTGAAAACCTTGCAACAAAGCTCAGCCTGTCTGAGGAAAGCAAACACAAAATTGTGGTAAATATACCAAAAGAATTGAATTTAAAAAAATATTATGATGATCCAGAAATTATTCCTCAGACTTAATATTTGTCAGTTTGGCATACAATGAGAAAATAAATATTGACAGTCCCACAAGGCTCTGTAGAAGTAGAATGTTGCAGGTGGTTCTATATGCTAGCAATAATGCCACGATAGAAGAAATGTAAATCACAGTAATATACCCTAAAACCTATGTAGCTTGTGTCTTACTGGAGATAAAAAGTCCAAGTCAGAAATTGGAAAACATTGAAAGTTTTCAGTTTTTCTTAAGTGTACTGAAGTTCAATGATATAATCAAAATGTGATTCTATTTCTCAAGACCCCTGACTCATTCAATGCATAGGTTTGCTGATGATCATTTGGGAGTAGCTGTTCAAGATTTTGTCTCTTTTCACTGTTAGCTATGAGGTTCCATGTTTTATTATTACATCCTAATCAAGCCCTCTTTTGAAGACAAGATGCATACTCATGGCTTCAAAGTACTATTCTAGTTTTCAATGCTGTTTTCCACCTCCAAATCTCAGAAATAATTTTAAATATTCATGTCCACTATTTTTAAATGCCCTTTAAATAACAGCTAATTATTCATATATTTTAATATGTAGTGGATATTTATGTGTCTTAGTATGAATTTAACCCATAATGAGGTATACTTCAGTAGGAATGTTAGATTTTTTAAATTCTGTTTACTTGGCCTTAATTGATTGGTTATGCAAGGAAAAATATTCACAGATAATTTTTTTTTTAGAAAATGGATTTTATATTTTATCTTTTCAGATAGTAAGTAAACACAATGAAGATGCTGAAAAGCTTTTTTCTCTAAGACAACTTAGAGAAAACATTGATATCTCTGAAAAAAATAAACTTGTTAACACTTCAATATAAGGACTGTAGCATTATTTTAATGATCAAACACCTAACTACTCTCAGCTGTTTAGAAATAATAGCAATGGCATGGCCTACAGGAACCATATTAGTTATGAATCCAATGCCTAGCATGGGATAAGAATTTGTCTCTTTCAGCAAAGAAGGAAGATTGTTTCAGTATAACATCCTTTGAATTCTCTTATCATTATCTGCTTGCTTCTTAGAATCTCTTTCACTCCCATGTATCCTTTCACTCCTGTGTATGCCTATTAGAAATTCCTAAGATCACTAAAATTATCTATGTTTTACTACTATTGTTGGCACTCTAATGAATAAAGGGCCTTTGGTATAACTTTTTCCACTATGCACTGTGATTCAGTGAGATACTTCAATTCAAGCTGATCCATACTTGAATTGCTTCTAAAGATCAAAATACACAGTGTGGCTGTGGTAATTCATCAGTGGCACACCTTGCTCTGAATTGCCCTCATCCATCCCTCCAGCCTGAAATAACAATTCCAGATGTATTTTCCAAGCAGTTGTGCCTAACACTTATAGATGTATTTCTTACAAAGAATGAAATGCTGCATAAACTTGATGTTCCAATGATGTTCCTACATCTTATATAGAAGCAAAAAGATAGTTTTCATTTTTGAAACTTGAAATGCACTGGCATAATCTTATTTATTTATACATTTATTTGCTTACTTATGTACATTTTCATAGAGCTGCAGTCTGACAATCCTTCAGATTTCCTTGCAGCTCTTTTTGAAACTGGCAGTTGTGTAATGAAAATTTTTCATTCTTTTGAGAAGCTGCTCAAAAGAATGCTCAAAATTTTCAGAGCAGAATGAAGTTTGCTTTCCTAGTTTCTTCCTAAGTTAATTAAATAATTGTTAGATTTCTGGTGTACTCTGCGAACCTATACAAAAAAAAAACTTCCATACAACTGTCTGTTATTATTTGTTTAAAATTAATTGATATGGTATTTTTCTTGTATTTAAAATTCAATATTTGTTTTTTATTGCTGTACCCTAGGGAAAAAACTATAACATGGACCAACAGCACTATAATAAAGTCAATAGCATGTATTATTTTAAGCCTTAGAAGTGCTATAATAAAATTGCAGACATGAATTTACAAGAGAGGCCATTATACTGTTATATTTTCTGCTACATCTATCACAGAGAAGCTTGCTGAAACAAACTGAATACATTCCTCCTTTGCAAGGGTAAAGCTCTCCCACGGACAAACCCACATTTTTTTTCCAGTACAGTGTGTTTAACAGAAACCAAAAATCCTCTGCAAATAAAAGATATCTTTGTTCCATATTGCTTTTGTCTTTTTACCAGTATGTTTTACTAAGTGTATATATAAGTGTATTCAAGGTTTCAGACTGAATACTAAGAACAGTAAGGTACAGGAGGATGATGCCAGAGAGCCTGTGAACTCTGTGATGTATCTCTTGCATGAATACCCCACCATAATCTTTATCTTCAGGCAAGTCTGTAGGAAGGTGATAGCAGAACACACATTGTTATTTTGTAAGCAGATTTCTGTGATTCATTCCACTCTGGTATGTTCTGCCAAGCCTTTTCTCAATAAATAGTTGGTCACTACAGAAGCTGTTCAGGGGACACGTGATACAAAAAGTGACCTACCAAAATTTTACCTGTCAGACATTCATGAATAAATCACCTAGTCATGCAAACTTCAAAGAAAGATGCTGTCCAATCTGTGATTTAATCTGCTGCCAATCTTACAGAAAAATCTTTGCAATGTCACACACTAAAGCAGAAACTTCAAAGAAATGCTGATTGCTGAAAACTGCAAAAGAGTGGGGTTTTTTTCCTATGCTTTAAGTTTTAGAAATAAAAAACAAGGTTTTTTTTTTCTTCAGATACTGTCAGGAGTTTGGTGTCTAACCACAAAGTTTTTGTATGAGTAGTGTATATGTAAAGAAACCAGTGCCCAATTGTAGGTCATCACAGGGGGAATTCTGCTATTATTTTCTAAGAAAGGACCAGATAAAAATAAGACACAATGGCTATGGTTCTGGCAACAAAATACTCTGGATTTTTGGAAAGAAGGACAAAGGAACAAACAGCAAAATGTTTTTGATATTAGGAAGGCTTAGGTAGGGGTGTTGCATCCTGGTTTGTTCAACTGTAGAACTTTAAATTTGCTTTGATCAGCTAGAATTGCATAAATTGTGAGGCACGAGAGGCACAGTGCTTACCTAGAACTTCTGAGCATGGTCACAGTTTTAAAAAAGACATGTGTAGATTTGCTGCAAAGATTTCATTTGTTTGCTAGTTGCCCACAGGCGAAGTTTTCATATGATTGGTGCTATTGGTCTCCTTCAGTCACAGTGCAGCAGAGGTCAAAAACATTTGACTATCATATTTCTCAGTGATACAAATAATCTGGGGAATTCAGCTAGATTTAAAAGACATTAAGTAGCAAATACAAAAGTCATCTGATTCTGTTAGAATCCCTTTTTTCCAATTTGGAAATCAAATGGCAAGCACTAACCAAAAGGTCATTTCATGGCTTATGATGAATATGAAAGAAAACATATTAGGATGAAACATAGCATATTCTTAGCTGCTTGCAAGATAATTGGAAGAGATGATGCTTTTTGTCAATCATGAACTCATGTAGGATGCAATCAACAGGATAATATCATAGAATACTTGTAGAGTCTGGAATACATAAAGAAAATGTACAAGACTCAGGTATAAAGTTTCTGTTGGGCCTAGGAACAAACTTGATTTGCGTTGCTGCTTGGGCAAGAGTTAGTGAGAGTGTATAGCAGCAGCAAAAGAACTTCTGAACATTACAAGGCAAGTCTTTATTCAGTGAGAGGTTTGCACAGGCAAGAATTGCCAGGTCACTGGTCTTTGAGACAGTGAGCTTAATCATAAGCTGCTTTTTGTCCTACATATAGGAAAGTGTTGAACATTTTTAGAATGAAGTAGAGAAAGGAATGTATGTGTAATAAGTGTAGGAAAACTTGATTTTCAGTTTAGGGGACTGAAAAGACAAGTTTCTATCTATTATTATCAGTTGGAGACCTGAGACTCAGAATAAGTTTATTTGATGCCACATGTGAAATGTCTTACAACATAATTATTTATTAAACAAATTTTGAAATGGTGAAGGAAGATCATCCTTAAGTTGCAGTTCAGATTTTATCAGTGATGTCTGTTTTATATTTACAGTAAAAATCAGTCTGCTCTTTTTTCCAGTATCAGAGAAACACTATTGCCTTTTTATTTCAGGGTAGAATGATCCTATTTGAATGGGATAGAAAGAAATAGAATTCTTTTCATAGGTAGCTGTGAAAATATCTGAAAATATGTTCATGATTTCACTTCTTTTTTCCAGTGTAGAGCAGAAGATATTGAGGAAGTAGGAAAAGAACAAAACAAATAAGCCAGCTGTACACTGAATTACATTTTGTGACTCCATGCTGAAATAACGGTGGCATTAACCAGACAAAAAAATCTGTATTATTCCATGATAGCTCTTATGTTAACACTCAGTTTGTTTCTGCAGCATGACTTCAATTTGATACCTTGTTGTAAAACCAAACGACAAATGTTGTTAATGAAAAAAAGGCATGCAGCTTTATATAGCTGAAACTTTTCAAAACATGATTTGAATTTGTGATCTTTTTTCTGGCACGCTGGAGGACAATACTGCATCTCATTCTGCAGAGAAAATATTTTCAGAGTTTAGTCTCTGCTCTTTGAAAATCTTGCATAACAGTTTTAAAATTTGGATCTTAATATGAACTTAGGGAAATTCCCCTTAAAAAGCTGATATTTATGCTAGAAAGTTGAAGATTATCATGGCATTCAAAAGTTGTTTTGACAAAGCAGAAGCATTTCAGAAATAAAAGAGTGAAATTTATGTTCCTTTTAACAATACTGATCAAATCTGCACAAACCCATACAAATCAAAACTGGTTATTGCTGGAATAATTTAGCAGTTTTTCATCTTTTTTTTAACTTGTAAACATTATGACTAGTAATTTAAGCAACAGAATATTTATTTCTAACTGATTAAGACTTCATATGTTTGGAGGTTATCTATTTACTTTTTTTAATAGATATTATTTTCGTGTAGATAATGGAATAAGCATTTGAAATTAAAGCAGATTTACACTGAAGACCTTCATGCATTTGCAATATGAAAATAGCAAGTAGAGAGGGCTGTGTGTTTGAAGAGTGTAATTGCAGTTGGAGCAGCCTGCATGGCTCTCATTGGTATTCCTGTGTGCATCTCCATCTCTGGTGCACCCTGTGTATATTGTATATATGCAGGCTGACTTGTGTAGGCTGCCCACTCCACGCTGAATGTCTTCAAGGCATCTTTAATCTTTGACCTCAGAGACAGTTGGTCAAGACACCATCTTGACTGAATTTTTATTTTATGAAAGAAGAGCAAAATACCTCAGCATGCAGCATAGGCCAGTAGCTCCTCAGGGCTAGGAGAAGCAGGATCTCCCCAGGGATGTCAGGGCAGGCTCTGGCAGCCAGGACCCATCCCAGGAGGTCAGACAGCTCCAGGGCAGCCAGGGGGCAGCGAGGGACATTCCAGCCTTGGGCATCGGGACCTTCCCTGGGGCTGGGGACACACTGAGGCCAGCAGGATGTCAGCCCTGGGCTTGGGCCTGGCTTGCTGGTGGATAATACATTATCATATCATCACAGATATCTAGCAAATATCTTTAGACAGAAAACAAGCAGAGCCAAGAACTGACAGCCCATCCTGAGTACTCAGTTTCAGAGTGGTACAGACAGAGCCATCGTGCTCACTGGTGCTGCTAAAATCTGGCTGTGCCCTCAATGGCATTAGTCATTCAATACCTTTCTGTCAAGTGACTTTGGTTTAAGGGGAAGTGAATGATTATGTGGGCAAGAAGAAGAGAGGAAAATGGGAATATTTTAAAGCTGCTCATAAGAGAATTGAGGGTGGGGGGGAAGCCTCCAAAACTGCTGAACTCAAACTAGTAGGTTAAAACCAAAGTCTCATGAAGGGATCTGCCCTCCTAAAGAGTGCATTTCCCATGGCTGCCATGTCACTTTCCTGCACAGGAAACACTTAAAGATTTTCCAGCTTCACATTTTCAACCCAGAGGAAATTCTCAGGAGGATGGCAGGAACTTTTATAAATTCAAAATCTATGAAATCAAAATACTAGTGTATGTTCCATGGATTCTGGTCAGAATCATCTTAGAAGAGATAAAAAGGGACTCAATGAAGTTCTGGGCTGACAGTAACTTCCCTGAAATTAAAGTACTTTGTAAATTTTTGATTAAATGCAATGAGCAGCAGCATTCTTAAGTACATGAAATATTATTTTCTGTAAGATTTTTTATTCTATTTGAGAGCTTATTATCAGTGCTGGATAGCACTAATTTTAACTGGAATAAAGCTTATTATTTTTTTAATACAAAATTATGATGATTTCCCATTAGTGTTTTAATGCTAGAGGACACAAATCATGGAGTTTAGGGATTCTAAGGCAAATGCCCTGGGTTTATTTCTTTCCTCTGAAAGAAAAGAAACTAAAACCATAAGGGTGATTGGGTGTCTATGAAAGGAACACAGAGATTAATTTATGAGTGGGAAAGATTAGGCTGTATTTCACAGATATGGAATAACTGAAAACAATTAATATTAGAAGACAGCTGCTTCTTCTTCCTCAAAGAATAAGTGAAGCATATTTACCAGTCAAAGTCAATAGCTGAAATTATCATGCATTACTAATTTCATAGCCAAAGGCAAAACTTACACTAATAAAACTGCCTGGCAGAAATTGAACAGCCTATTTTCCTCACATCATAGTTATAGTCTTTAGTCATATTGCTATTCTTAGCTTGTTTCCAATTACCTTTTACCTTGGATTTATGACTGGTTTTCAGTCTTAAGTTTTAATTGTAATTCTATTCTGAGGAAAATTTATATTAAAACAAAAAAAATAATGTAATTAAATATTTTTAAATAACAATTTCAGATTTTCTTTCCATAAATTGTATGTACTTATGTGTGTTGTTTAATTTGTGGCTGTTTTTCCAGAACCCTTTTCACAAACTGAAATCAGACATTTCCTTTGAGATCTGATTGCTTAGTACTTTCCAGATTTAGTTTGAAAATATGACAAAAGTTCCACCCTTTACTATCCCAAAAGAGAAGGAATTGTTAAATCTTATGATAGAGTTTGAATTATAGTTTCTTTCAATCTTTTGATCCTATTTTTCTTTATTTTTCTTCACTATCAAGTTTTAGCCTGTTTATTTTAATTATATATCATTGCTAAACTTACTATGAAATAAAATGTAAATGCATTGTCCAAATATATTCATAAATGGTTCCCCAGCTGCAAAACACTTTTTCAAATAAGATATCACAAAGGGCTTTAACCTTCTGCAATATCTATATTTAATGACATAAATGAAAGAGGATGGCATTAAAACTTCAAAGCAGCAAAGATGATACATTTCTAATCATGCTGTCACAGTGATCTACAAACAGCAGATTGGTACTCAAAAAACTGCTGTTTCATTTACTGGAGTTCAAGCATGGCCTCATCTCAAATAATATCTTATTCTTCTGATACTTCAAATCCACCAGAAGCCATTGAAGTGACATGACAAATATGTGTTTTATTTGGTAGCTTGATCTCCTAACACAAGAGAGTTAGATTGTTGTTTACCCTGTCTCAGTTTGCTGATCTAAATTTACAAGATGAGGATGTTAATACTGTTAATCATCTGATATGACTGTGTCTGTATGGAAAAGACTGTGTGTGTAACAAATTTCAAATGCAGAATTAATTGCTTGAAGTCAACATTCCAAGTAAAGACTCCCCTCTGTCCTGTCAGTAGTTGAGGCTATGGGCTGTTTAAAACCACTTAATCTGATTGGACTGAAATTTTGAATTGGCTTCATTTCACATAAGTATCTCAAGGTATGTTGTCTAAGGCAAAACAGGTGATATGAGATTGTCTTGGGTTTAGTCTATGTGGAGAAACAGGTCCTTCAGATACCAATTCAAGCTCCCCTAAAATGGTGGTGTAGAATAATTGAATTGATCCTCACAGGTGCTTTGATCTTCCCATTGTTAATTAAGAAGCTCAAAGTATATAATTTGAAATTAGATCTCCAATTTACAGAAGTCTGAAATTAGATGAAAAACCACTTTCAAAAAACAGAGAAAGTTATGATAACAATCTTAAATAATGTTGTGAAGGCTATATAGCATTTTAAAAGGAAGTGAGTGCTGTGCAAACTCTTCCATATGCTTCACTTTCTATTTTTAACCTGCCTTTTGTTGGGCTGAACTTCAGCCTGTCTATTTCTTGTCCATAAATTGATCTCTGTACAGCATTTTATTACCTCTGTGGTGCTCAAGTGCCATAATTGACAAAATAATCACTCTGAATCTTGTATTAGTCTCTTAAGTATTGAGTGTGAACACAGTAGAAGAGGTTGAGAGTATAAATTGGCCAGAATATCCTCAGGACTGGGCACAGCATCCAACTTAACAATTAAGGCAGTTTCACATAAAATGACATGTGTTTTTCACCTAATGGCTTTATTATTTTATGGTGTTCCTCAAAATCTATAAAATACATATATAAAATATGACAGGCTGAAAGAGCACTCTTTTCTGAAACACAGAAATTCCATATCAGCCTGTCTGAGTCAAGTGTATCTTGTAGGTAATCCTTCTTCATTATTCAGCACTGCATTAACCTCTGCTTAGTTTTAGCTTCCTATGTCTTTAAAGGTTGAGATTAAGAGAATAGACTTTAGAAGAAAGATCAGAGTTCTAGACAACGTGAGCAGGGAGGAAGACTGAAAGTTATGCATTTTTATTTTCAGTCTAAAGAGAATTCAAAGGGGAGTATGACCTGTAAAATGGGGGTGGTAGTGGGAAATAATACTCCTCAAATACACATTAGAAGTGTTTTAAAGTGTATCCTCAGACCTCTGTGGTCTTGACAGTTTGGCAAGAATAAATTGACATAAACTCATAAATAGAATAATAATTCATATAGAGATAAAAACTGGTAAGACTAGTGGTAGATTGCTTTAGGGCATCATGGGAACCTCAGAAGATGTGCATCTTAAAGAAAAGTCTAATCAGATGTCTATAAATAATGAAATACATAAAGTGTATGATACTTAGGTCTAAAGATAGACTAGGTAATATACTACAGGTCTTTCCTCATCATATGATTCTGTGATTCTATGCAATTTAAGTGTTGTAACTTTATATATGCAAGTTATATTTAAATATGTAACACAACTTACTAAACATATTTTAATTCCTTTCCAGGTTTTGCAGGTCAAATGAAATTATCTCTAGCAAAGAACCTACAGCAAACCTTGCTCTGATAAAAGACTTTCATCATTACAGACTGAATTTGGTCAATTTAATATGTATGAAATAGAGAACACAAAGGTGAAAAGAAATCAAATGGATTTGCTCATAGAGTCAGGTGCTGCTCAGTGTAAGAATAACAGAACTCAGCTCAAGAGAGCTTTTCACTGTGTTACTAGCTTTAGAAAGCTTTAATTTGCAGTTAAAGGAACTATTCTTAGGAAACTCTTTTCACATTTGGTCTTATTGCAAATAATTTTAAGAATGGTTATGTAATTTTGAGGAAAAGTCAGCAGACTATACATCTGCTTTGAAAGGGACTTCATTCTGAAAATGTTTGTGAAAAAATGCATAAGTATATCTAAGAATTAAGAAATAATATTACAAAGGAAATGGTGCCTTTTCTATTTAATTTCAAATGCAGAAGCAATGTATGTCCCTTGACAAAGCCCAAAGGAAATCATTAATGGGCACATAAGTGCATGAAGGTCAATGAGAGGGTATTTCCTTCCTAGAGAAGTGTAAATAATGTGGTATGTCTCAGGGATAACACTGTTCAGCTGGCAGTCAAATTGTTTCCAATGAAGAAATCTCATGAAGCAGTTGCCTTTTCCTGTACCCCCAGTTACATTGCAGTTTATTTATATGCAATCTGTTCATGGACTATTTTCAGTATTATTTTGCAGCACTATTTCTTCTTTTTTCTTCTGTAAATTTCAGGAAGTGCATACATGTTTTCATCTGAGTGTCACCTGGCTAGATTTCATGGCACTAGCCTTTTCCTGAATGCTACCTAGTGTTTTCCATAGATTCCAAAGAAAAGTATATGCAACACTGTTCATATTATAGCCATGGACAAGGAAAATATTACAATACAGATCCTGAGACAGAAGCATTTGAGCATCCATCAAAATTGTATGCAGGTAAGAGTTGTTCACACACAATTATTTTCATCACAGAAGGAAAATATTCAGGGCATTTCAACAGCCTGCCCTACCAAAAGGGTCCTCCATCAGGTTCTGTTTGTGCATGCACTATAAAATCAGTCTCCCACTTGTTAACATAAGAGCTCTCAAGACACCTTACAATGTAAGGACTGAAACAGAATAGTACACAGAATTAGACAGATGAATACCTGAGAGCTGCAGGCATACACAAAGACCAAAGTCAGTAGATTCTATTGATGAAAGTTCTTCACTCAGGACAGCAGCCACACTCACTTCACCTAGCATGAAATCTGTTCTCAGACAGCGACCAAAATGAATTCCTGGAGTCAAGTGTAAAATGAAGGCAAGGATACTTCTACTGGGTACTAGATTAGCTTTGAATAATGTGCAGCTTAGGAATTTCCTCTTCCAGAATGGTTTGTCAGTATTTAATAACCTACAGCAGGTTTCTATGCCATTAATTTTTCCAATCTTCCTATGAAATGTGTAAGCTCCTAGTAACACAGCACCCAGAGACAACAATTTTTACAGCTGCACATTACATTAGAAACTACCAATACAGCTAATGCCACCCAAAAATTTTCTTTAAATTGCAAGAAGGGTCAGCATTTGGTATATTTGGAAAACTCAGTCTTACTGTAGTTTGGCTATTATTCAAACCAGTTTTTCACCATAAATCTTATAACTAGAGTTATTTAAATAAAATTATAGGCTATACTCTGAAATGATGACAGTTTATGAGATCAGTATAGAATTCAAAATAAGCAAACATTTCAAATGAAATTGCTGTCACAAGGAAAACAGCCCATTTAAATTGCGTATATTTTCTTGATAGTGTACCTTTGTACAGCAGCTTTATTGTTCTGTAGCAGGCATTTAGACTGTAGAAACACTTAAGGCTGTGAAAAAACCTACAGGAAAATGGTCTGTCACATGGTAGTATTTATAGAAAGAAGCCATTTTGCAGCCATTTGGAATTTATTCAATATTTAAATATATACAATATAAAAATATAGCAATATTTTTATTATTGTTGTGCACTAACTACAGTTAAGTTGTAACAAGAAGCCTCGTTCACCTGTGGCACATCTGACAGGAGACAGCATCAACATCTTGTAGCACCCATAACGTACAGAATATAATGAGTAACTGAGCTGCTTGCTCTCCAGAAGAGAGAAACCCTTGCCTGGCACTTTTAAAATACTTGATGAAAGTCAGTTTGGAAACCTTTGAGGTCAGCTACCTCTACAGAAAAATCAGGATTTCCCCTTCTAATCCTCTCTCTGTTATTCCCTCACACACAGCTCTTAAAGTATCTTTAATGCAAGTGAATTTCACATATTAACTGCTTCTCTGGCTTGCTCAGACTGTTGCTTAAAGGGCCCTATCTTAATTTTTTATTCAAGTCACTTTTTAGATCCCCAAAGATATTAATAGTGCAAGATGAAGCATTAAAAGTCTTACCCTTTAAAGTTATTTCCTAAAATATTACCTAAATATTCCTCTATAGTATATTCAATTTCCAGATTTTTTCTGATTTCTTTCTACTCAATTTATATTTCCCAGAGTTAATAGCTTATGTTGATGGTAGAAGAGACACTACAGTAAATAATGTTATAATAACCTCTGTAACTCTCATTCTTTACCTCTGAGGTATTGGTATGCAGTCATATCACTCTTCATAGTCTATCCTTTAAGCAGCAGCATAGTATATTAAATTGTCTTAATCTCTTCTCATATGTCACAGCCTCTAATCCTTCTCTCTGGATTTTTTTCTAAGTTTATAAAATGTTCTTTCCATATTGTGCATATTCACAGAAGATTCAAAGTGCAGTAGCAGCAACAGGCTACAGCTTGCTGGGACCCATAAAGGTTCACATGTTCATTCTCATTTAAATTCACTGAAGAATGACAGTTACATTTTGTTGAAGCAAAATACTGGAAAATAAAGCCTTATCTGCCAGTCACAGTGTCCATGATTCTCTTCTGCTCTTCCTGCACAGAGAGTCCTCTGATAGAGCAGAGGTACAAAGGCAGGTAATCATTCTGCCTGGCATCTACCCACTGCACTTACATAAGATCCATCTAAATCCATTCTTGTGCCCAGAGGCTTCTGTTTTTCCTGAAAACAGGTATCCTTGCCCCTGAAAAGCAGAAAGAACACTTGCAAAAGTGATCTACATATCTCCATACCTTTCCCCCTGCCTTTCTCCAGTTCCTTGAAGATATTTAAGAGTTCAAAACTTGATTTCTGGTACCATTAAACACATGACCTAAAATAATGTTAGTAACAAAAAAGGACAGGATTATCCCTAGAAACTATTTCCTTCTGCTTATAGTGTTATTGCGAGGCTGGATATGCTGGTTTAGAACATGACAGATACCAAAAGCAATATTGCACATGAAACTGAAGCAAATAACCCCCAGAGATACTGAGAAAATAGTTGGAAAATATTTTAGTGAAAAAATCCTCAGCAGCTGTCCTCCATGAGGCAATGGTCAGGAAATTGCAAGTTTGTTTAACCTGTGTGAACTGTTGATCATATTTTGACATCACTGTTCAAAATACTGCAGCTGCAAGTTAAGGGTGAAAATACAGACTGCTTTATCACTCAACCAGATATGAAATTTGCCAGCACTTGTTTGAAGCAGTGCTCAGAATTTCTGATGCATCCATTAGAAGGATGTAGGACAGTATTGAGTCCTAACACTTTCTCTGTAATTATGGTCTCCTCTATTAACAAACTAACTTCAGATGCCTCAACAATTTCAGCTGTCTACAGATTTTCCTGCACAAAGAAATGGAGAGGCTTACAGGACTGTGTTAACTTGCTAAAAGTCGTATGTCAACTGAGAAACTTAATCTTACTTTAGCAGTACAGCTAGAACATTGAGCATTTTAATAGAAAGTCTGATTTCTATAAATACCAGGATTGGACCATGAGGTGGTTTAAAACCAGCTTAAATCTAAGAATTAATAAATAATATTACATAGGAAATGGTGCCTTTTCTATTTAATTTCAAATGCAGAAGCAAAGTATGTCCCTTGACAAAGCCCAAAGGAAATCATTAATGGGTACATGAGTGCATGAAGGTCAATGAGGTGGATTAAAACCAGCTGGGAATTAAATTCAAAAGAAGCTGCTCCCCTTCTCCATGCACTCCATCTAGTGAGAGGGACAAAGGCAGAGACTATGGCTGGAGATGACTGAAAACAAACAGGAATGGAATAAGAAATGCCTAGTAGCAGCAACAATATTAATAACAAAAGAGAAGATGATTTACAGACAAAAAGGTGTTTGCCACCTTTAGTTAGTTCCACAAGGCCAACAAGACAAAAACCAAGACAGCAGCTGATCCTACAGCTCTGGAGCAACATGCTGTCATTCCCAAGACAAAGAGAAGATGGTGGGTGCTCTCTGCAGTTGGTGTTCCCCTTCCCTGAGCCCAAGACAATGAAAGCAATGAGGAAAGTCCCCCCAGAAAAACAGATTATCTGCTTTGAGACTGCTCTGTTCCTCTGGGCTTGGCTCCTTTCAGCTCCACTCAGTCTCAGCTGTGCTCTCCCAAGAGCTGGGAAGGAATGGGCAGCAGTGGGAGAGGGGCAGAGATGCAGTGCTGGTCCTGGCAACTTTCCTGAGGAAGAAAGAGAACAAATTGATGCACTAGAGCTACATCTTTCTTCCCCTGAGCCCACGCCCCCAGCAATGATGTGGGTGGTACAGAACAGCAATTAAGCCACACCCACACGGTTCTAGGCCATATCCTTTTCTGCAACCAGGAGAGACCATGTCCCTGTAAAGCATCTGTTCAGACAAACTGAGTTTGCTAACGATGCCCAGCACATGTGTAGTTTTTTTTTTTATTTCACCCACATTACAGTCCTTTTTTTCAATTCCTGGTTTTAGTCATCTGAGTTTCCTGAGTATGAAAATATGATTACTTTATACTAGGAATAAGGAATGTAACTTATTTCCCTTCAAAATTAACTTTAAAGTTAATTAGTACCATTCTTTATGATCCTATTTGTTTCTGATTGTGAGGAACTTCCAAAGAAACCTATACTGATGCAACAAGGCAGAAAACAACTAGTGAAATGGATGCTTTCTTTTGTACAAATAAGTTTCTACTTTTCATGGCTAGTTCGTAAACAGAAAACACTATATGTTATTTTACTTCTAAAATTCACCACTAAAAAGTGCTACTACTTTTAATTCACTATTTGTTTTACCACCTTACTTCTCACTTCAAAGTTATGTCAGTGGTTCAGAAGTAGTCTCCCCCCTTGTATTACTTGTTTTTAACACTTTCATTTAACCATGTCTGTGGTTATTTCTGTCAGTCCTGATTGAAATATATATTTTCAACTCCATTATTCACCATCTTAAGCAGCTTAATGTCAACAGCACATTGAGTCAGTATGAAACTACAGTTTTCCTAATACTTTTGTTCTCTTCCTGTGTTACCACATGCTTTGATTGATGCCCCAGTGGTCTGTTGAGCTCTCTTACATTTTCCATGCCTTTCTGTACATACTGTATAGGCTTCCCTGTCATGTTTCAATTCTTTGATTAACTCTCTCTCTAGCTCTCCCACATTCATGCTCCGTTGCTTATTCTTATTCTGGATTGCTTTACTTTTCTGTCTTCCTTGTGAGATTGTCCACTCTGAATTTATCTATTTATTGCTTAACATCTCTGCTCATGGGATTTGGACCATTTTTAACGTCTAACACAATGAAGAGTATGCACAATTAAATGAAAGCATTTGTAAATGCTTTCACCACATCAACTCCAGTGACAGTCCAACATTTACCTCATAATGCTTTATGGATTTGGGCTCACTACCTCCCATCCTACACATTCCTAGTACTGATACAGAAGTTTTGCATTTCTAATTATTTATCTTTTAAAGGCTTCAAAGAGAGAAAAATAATCAGATTAATCCTGCCCTTCTTGCCCTTCTCCTATTCTTCCTTGCACAGGAGACAAGCACAGGTAATTTTCTAAAGGGAACTGCTTACTACCTAAAACTTCTTCCTCCAACTGTATTACAACCTTTGCTAGCTTTATTTGCTGATCAAGAAACAAAAATTAATAATTATACCAAGAATCAGAAATTGCATAAACTGGAACCCCAGAGTCCATTTCTTCTACGAGAATCAATTATTTTTAATGATGTATAGTTCCAAAATAACCTTTCATATAAGTTCCTAGAATCCTGAGTTTGATCAATAAGAAATTTGCATGAGGGAGATGTTCACCTCACGCTCCAATTATGGAAACAGCTATAGTTCACTGGTATTTTATGGATTTTGTTTCAGCATGTTTTTATCTCAGGAATGCCACTCTGATCTACAGGTGAGCCTGCTCTGTGCCCATCATCAAAGGCTTTTTGTAAGGAGATAATGGCTAAAACTAGACAAGTTAATATGCTGCAGTAATAAAGCTGATAACTCACTACAACACATGAAGAACCAAATGTCCCCATCTTGTTGCAACTATTTTTAAATGACTGAAACAAAGAAAACTTCTTCACAATTTGAAACACCTGCCGTTCTGTTTACTCATGGCTATCATTACAGGAGTCTCCTCTTTCATGACTTCATGTTTTCATTCCATTTTTCTTTGAAAAAAAATCACTTTTTAATTTATTAATAGAATAAACATATAGATTCTTTTATTTAAGGAATGGGATGGAAAAAGAGAGTAAAAATCTGAATGGGAATAGTTGTTCTAACCTTCATTAATTTTTAATTTCTTTTTATTTGTGAAATGGGATGATAACCATATTTTATGAAATACTGTCCAAGCAGGCCTACTTTGAGTTTTCTGCTGCTTCTGCTAAGGGCTAACATTCATTCTTGACAAAATCTGACTACAGAATCATTTTGGGTTAGGTTACTGCCATTGTTATATCTCTAAAACACTTATTCCAAAAAATAGAGGATTTACTAGGGGAAACGATAGGTCTTTAACAGGGTTAAAAATTTCGCTTATGTTAAATCCTTTAACAACAGAAGAAACAGTCATAGTCAGATGTGACTGTGAAGTCTGTCTGGATTTAGATTTTTTATCTAGTCAGAGCTTGTTTTGCATATAGCAACAGGTACACAAACAGTTTTTGTAGATCTGAAATCTATTTATGTGTGAGTTTAAAATAGCTAACAAATGGATGGAGAGACAAGACATTTAAAACAAATTAATAAATACTTCGTGCAAATTATTGAAAACAATTATTTAATTACAAGTGTTTTAAAAACCTTTATTCTTCTTCTACAGAAATGGCCAAAGAAGGTCATTGCTACAAATTGTCTGGATATAAACATGAATGTTTATGTTTAAGGCAACATTTTAATTCAACTTAATAAGAAGCCTGAGCAATATGCCTGTGGTCTGCCCAGCCAGGAGGATGCATCTCCCCTCCCCAGGCTGGAATGTAAAACACGAGCTCCATATTGTTCACTTCAGACACTTGCACAGCCAAAGTCCTTGTCAATGTAGAGGGAATTGCAAAGTGATGCTCTTCAAATTCTTACTTGGTTCTTGGATAAAGGCCAGATGCCCAACTCAACTGAAGTCCTTCAAAGAAAGCCTCTGAGATCACTTCTAACATTGTCATTTAGGATGGAGACAAAAGAAATATTTCTTACTAGAGAAGGATTTTTTCCACTATATGATTTTAAAAAATGAAACTGGTCAACATGGGAGGAGGAAAAATAGGTTTGTTTTAAATATCATATTAATGACTGTGATCGAGCAGGATGTATTTTAAGACACTATTGATCTTTACAGGCAATACTTGTTGCCTCTTCCAGGCTGTATAAATAATTTCAGTTAATCCTAATTATCAGGTAAGCTTAGATCTCTAAAAGCTTGTACATATGGTTTGGTTCTCAATAATCTCAAAGTCAACACTATTTCTATGATGAGCTAAAATAGAGAGGAAGGCACTTACTGAGACATTAAAAGTATAACTGTTCAGATAACATCCAGGTAGTTAATCCAGGACTCTAAATAAACTTTGAAATTTGTGATTGAGGTAAATAATAGCCCTGAAAGACCACATTCTGATATGGAGCATGATCCAAAATTAATCAAGATTGCAGATCTTCAACATTTGCAAAAAAGGCATGGCCCTGGGAGGATATCAGAAAGATACAGAAACAAAAATGAAAGCTCCATCACATTCTTCAAATAAAAAATTTGAATTCTTAGGCACCAGAAAAAAAGAAACGTATGAAATATCTTTCTTTGGCTTTCTTAACTATATAGTGTGGTATAGAAAGTATTTTTAAAATACTTTAATTAAGAATTCTGGCTTAAAGGAGTAGATCTTATTTTTCAGCAAACACTAACAAACAGCTGGAGAATCTACACATGTGTACCTCCTTTCACTTCTGTAAAAGTGCTTTCAAAAAAATTTACAGCTTATGCATGCTACTACAGAAATTTTCATTAAATTGCCTTTGGGTCAAACTGTTACATTAATTTTTATCTTGTTTCTTAGTGAGAATATCCATACTTTTAAAGCTGAAATGTCATGAGGAGAAATATTCGTCTGAGATTTAATGTGTATAGCAATATCTTGACTTTTCCTTAGCATTTAGGAAAGGACTAGAAGATCTACCCAGATATATTTATTTAAACCCTTTATAATTCACACATATACAAAAGGCATATGGAATTTGTACCTACGATGTTTAAGAGTAATTTTATCTTTTTTTTTTTTGTTTGTTTGATAGCTAAAATACAGGCTAAATAACATTATTTGATCCAAGGCTTTTCACTGTAGAAAATCAAAACAGAATCATTGAATATGGTGTCAATAAACAATTTGAGATGCATAGCATGTATTTTTATGACTCAGTGAGAATATTTTATAACTACTATAACTCATTTGATTATAAAAATTGATTGGAAAGAGTGTTTTGTATATCTGTCAACAGTGATATCAATATAGATCCTTCACATTTATATGTATGTATGTGTGTATGTATATATATAAATTTATATTTATATAAAGTACTCATGCTCTTGAAACATGTATCTCCCTTATATTTAGAACAAAAAATGTACATCTTGGAAAGAAATGTCATGCAGCATAGTAGAGAAAACATATTTCAATGTGTTACTTTTACAGATATGAATGTACATGAGGAGATAAGAACATAAATCCCTGATCAGACAAAGTCCAGATTTATAGAATCTGGACTATGTTTTTGACAGTGGCCTGTCAAGTGGCAGAAGAACAGCACAAGTATTGGGTGATACACCCAAAATACCCAATTTCTGACAAATTGAAGCTTAAGTAGAGAATAACACTTTTCCTTTTTTAAATTTAATAACCTTTGAAAACTTTGGCACTGTAAATTCGCTTAATCACTTATTAAAATTTAATTACACTTTTGGTATCTGCAGCATTTCAACAGTGAATTTGACTATAAAAAGATTACTACTGTGAAAAAAAAATTTGTGTTTACTTGCTGTTATTCCTACCTAAATAGCTGATCTTTATGTGGGTTACCAACTGTGGACACATTGAAAGATCTGGAGACTGATACTGGCACTTCAACATATTTTATTTGATAGCTTAGTGCAGATACAATGTCATGAACTTAAAGTCAACTGGAGCTGTAAGTCCCAATATCTTCCTAAAGGAATGCATTGATGTCATCCTGCCTCTTCCTTGCATTCTTATAGAGATAATAATGATTGTTTACTACATCCCCTGGAAGCAAGGTATGAAGCAGTCATTAACTTTATAGCAGGAAAATAAAGAATAGTTTAGTTATGAGGAAAACTGAATACCATATAAAGAGCTGCAGGAATTAGAAAAGAGGGAAGATGCAGAATCTTTTCACTGAGGTCCACAGGAAAATGGTAGGGAAAAAGCTAAGAGGCCTTTTCTTTGCACACCTATGCCAGAGCACAGAGGTCACCTCAGTCACCCCATTGGGTCCCTTTCAATCCCATACATTTGTTTCATAAGTAAGCTTTTAGTAAGCTCAAGTTGTTCTTTTTCATACTCTTTAAAAATCAGCAGTAAAGGAGTTTTGATAGTGTACTTTGATATTCCAGAAACCCAGTGAGGTGCCTGCAGAAAGGGAAAGTAATTTTCTATTAAATTAGTAAGGATTATCTATAACATTTTTCACAACTGTGTAATTAAAAACCTGATGTATGTTCGCTCAGCATGGAATTAAAAAATACTTGATCCTAAATACCTCAGCACAAGACCAACATTAGTATCTAGTACAAAATTGAATGGGGGCAAATATAAACTGTTGTTGTTACTTTACTACTATAAAATTGGACTGTCTTGGCATGTTCCTGCAGTGTTGTGTCTTTGAAGGTGAAGATTAATCAGAAAGTGTTGCTCAGTCAGATTACAAGGGGTAAACATGACAGATGGGTATCAGGGAGATCCATAAAGGAAAAGTATTAGACTGAATGAAGGTAGACATTAGGAACACTTCATAAGTGCTTACCTTGTTCTGTTGTAACCAGTGTTACTCTTATTTAAATAGATTAAAAAGTGACATTCCTGGTTTATGAAAGCAGCTCTACACATCCTTTGCCTTAAATTCACATCCAGACTCTGTTGCTTTACATTCACTTTTATGGCAGCATGATGATACAGTCCCTACATGTTCACCTGCTTTGAGGCCTCTGGTTAAAAAAAAATCTTAATTGTCCCATGACAGTTTCTTTACCAAGAAAATGAAAGCTTTGCTCAGTAGTCTCATGATTAGTATCATTAGTGATCATCATAAAATATAATACATAAAAAAGTAGCAGTCCACAATAAAACAGTTCTCATCATTGGTATTTCACAGTTCTGCATCTTCAATAAGAAATTTAACACTAAATTAGTAACTAATGCTCAATCTACACCTTTTTATAATATGCTGTACCTTTTTTAAAAGATGTTTAAGTGATGAAAGCAATCAGTTAATATTAGGAAAGGAATTGACCAATTCCAACCTTTATCCAGCTCAGGTAAAAGTGAGCAAGAGCCTTTTGGGCAAGTGTCATGGTTTGATGCTAGCTAAGCGCCAGGTACTCATGAAAATAATTTGCTTACTCTCTTCTGCTACAGCTGGCCAGAGAAGAGAAGGAAAAAACTATGGTTAAGATAAGGACTGGGAGGAAACACTCTAAGGGCAAAACAGGTTCAAATTTAAAAGGTATAAAGAAAAAAAAATATTAATGGAATTAAAGGAGGATAATGAGAACTAAAATAAACTTTCAGAACACCTTTTTCTCCCCTTTCTCCCCTTCTTTCTTCCCACCGACAGCACAGGGAGACATGGTGGGAGTTATGATCAGTTTTTCACTCAAAATCTTTCTTCAGTTTGCTTAGGGAGAGGAGTTTCTTCTGCTATGCCATGGGGTCCTTCCCACAGGAGACAGTTCTCTGGGAACTTCTCCAGGGTGGAGAAGTCTAATTTTCAGGAGTAGCAGTCCTGCCCAACCTGCTGTAATGGGAGTCCCTCCCACACACAAAACAGTCTTCCCAAAACTGTTTTGTGTGGGTCATTAGTTCATGGGATGTAGTCTTTTAGGGATAGGCTGTTCCAGTTTGGAAGCAAGGGTCCTCTTTCTCTATTTCTGGAAGCAAGGGCCTTCTCTCTCTGTTTGAGCCTCCCACTAGATTACAGCTTTTCAGCATCCACCCGTTTCAGCATGAGCACCTTTTGCCAAGGGCTGTGAATGGATCTTTCCATCTCCCCATACAGTTCATGAATTACAGACATGGATACTGACAGCCTGGTCAGAGAGTGAAAGCCAGAGAAACTTTCCCAGGAATTGTTCTGGGGAGTTTGAGAAGGCTGAGAGAAGAAATGAAAACAATTTTGCAGCTTGTGTTTTGAACAGATGTTTCTCATAAGATGTTTACCAAAGGGTGGTTTCTTAATTAGCCAATGGTGACAGTGTGTTGATTTAAGGACCAAAGGTCTACCTGTATTGGAATAGTGAATAAAAAGGAATGGGTTTCTAATAAACTGAATTGTTAGCCTTCTGGAGACCTAGAGTCTATGTGTCACTTATTCACCTGTTCCTGACTTACTCACTCTCCTGACACAGAGAGACAGTTTGTTGCATTATAGTCCTTAGTATGGCTTGCAGAAGAATCTCAGCTCTGATGTTTGGAGCACCTCCTCCCCTCCTTTAACTGCTGCTAATTTGGCTAAAATTATATGAAGCTTGCAAGCAAAATATATGGTTCAGTTATAAATGAAAATGCTCAATTGCCCACAAGCTATGGTCATGCATGTCAGAAAAAAAAAGCATATTGAAAGTTGAATGAAAACTGTTAAATGAGCATAGTAGTAACAGAGTAGATTTTTTTTTTTAATATGGAAACAGAAGTTATGTATTGTAAAATCACATTAACCTTTAGGCAATTTATTAAAAGTACATAATTTAATATCTTAATTGCAGGGTGGATAACTGGCTACTTAAGAAGAAGATATACATTGGCAGACAAATAAACATAATACAAGTAGACTAGGGGCATGGTGACACCCACTTCTCTGTATGACAAGTAAGTTCAAAGTAAGCTTATTTACCTGCTTCTGGAATTACAGATGCTAAGTAGTCCTAATGATGAGTCCTAAGTAGTGCTGGTAGAAAGCCCACACAGCTTCCATCCTAACTCTGATATTAAACTGTTATTGACATCACAAATGGCACACAAGACAGGATGAAAATGCATTTTTTTCTCCTGCCTCCACACTTGTTTAGTGTTGAAATGGATTTCAGGTACAGAGTGGTTTTAAAATCCCTTGAGCCAAAAAGTTCAGAAAAGAAAAACTGAGTTTTATTTTAAGCTACAAGTAAAAGATTTAAAATCAAAAAAGTAAAGACAAGAAAATTCAGTGTGAATTTTCAGCTTGTCTGAAGATTTAAGTTTAAACATATGCACATATGGTCCAGCCTTGTGAACTGCAGCTGCACTCACAAATCCCCAGTCAATACCAACTCACATGTCTAATGGATTAATAAAATGACAATGCAGTGAATCCTTTTTGGTCTTTTGATTTTTTTTTTAATGTACTGGAAAATTTTTTACTTCCTAATGTGAAAGACAGAGCTTATTATCTTATATAAACTTACATAAACTTATATTCCTAAAAATAAATCTCACCTCACATCAGATGTTTTTAAGCTCCTCTTGTTCTCTACCAACTATAATCTCTTTGTGTCTCTGAATGTTTTTGTGGGACACTGAGGATTGCTTTGGCCCCAATGCCTTAGTATTTTAAATTGAACAGAGCTGATTTGGGGTAAAACTGCAGTGAAAATGCCCACTGAAGTAGAACATGACTCTTTTCCCTTTTAAAAGTTTTGTTAGTCAGAGCAATTCCTGCTGTTGGAGTACTAGAAGGGCTAAAGATTGAAAAAATAAGCATTATTATGGGACTGCAGGCATCCAAATCTCCTTGGGGATGGTCAGTACAGTAAAATGGGTACAGTAAAAGTGGGTTTGATTTCTTAGTTATTCTTAGTGCAAAAATACTCATTTTTTTCTCTTTTTTAGACAAAAATGTTTATTGGACAGTTTTCTCTTATTTCTTCTCCTCTTTTCTACCATTATCAACTTCATGGAAATAATGATTATACTGACACTGAAGATGAAAAGATCATACCTAAAAAATAATCCAAATATCTTATAAACTGTAAGTGTTTGGTAAGATGTAAGTGCATGGTATTCCATTTATTTCAGAGGAATAATGCAGGGTATCTAACATAGAATTAGTTTAATCCCTTGCTGTACTCATTGTGTAGAAACCAAAATCTCAGTGGGATCAGTGAAAAGACTCTCAGGGTCTGAGTATATGTATTGAATACATGATTTTGCTAAAAGCATGTACTAAATTTATATAGCACTACATCAGAGACAGCAAAGAAAGATTAGTTGTTAATGACCATTTTTCAGTCTTAAGGCATATGTTTTTCTCCGGTATTCCCTTCTCCAATCTGTCTGGTAGCCTGATTTGCCTAGGCACAAAAGAAATTTTTTTTTTCTTTCTTTACTTTATGCTAATGTATTGCACATTCTTCTTAATGATAAATGCAGCTAGATTTTAATAGCTTACAAATTGAAGGAGAAAAAAGCCAGACCATTAAGGGGATGCTAAATTCAGATACAGACTGATGGTATAACTAAACCCTGTAACTAAGCACTGAATCTAAGGACAACAAGGAAACCAATTTCTTCTGTATTTACTTTGTGCAAGCTTTACCTTCATCTGCTGTGAAGAAAATTATACCATGTAAATACTATCATATAGGTATACTTGCAAGCAAAAGTTAAGGCTGAAAAGAAATGCTACCATAACACCAAAGTAACACAGTGTTACAGAAAAATGTCTTGAACATAAACTATAAAGACTATAGAATCCTTTTTGAACCATAAATTTATAAAATACTTATTTTAACCTTCATAGTTTAATCACAAAACTGTGGGTTTAACTGCATTTGTACGGTTTAGCATATTAACATATTAGCCAAAAGATTTAAACTTGTAAAAGCAATTAAAATGCTGCAAGATACTTGATATTTCTTGGCATGCCATGAAAAGATAGAGCTTTTCAACTAAACCAGATGTGCTTAAATTTATTTTTCATTGGAGGGGAATGTGTAAGTGGTAAACATCCTGGGTTCCCCTACCATTACCTTGACAGACTACATCTGTCTCCAGCAGCCTTATTTTGGTGTAACCATGAAGACACACTTGTATACTTACTTGCCTCTTCTGTCTAGATTCAGTTTCTTAGGTTTCTTGTAAATGGAAAGGTTAGGAAGTAAATATTTAGCATTCTGCATAAAATTTTCCCCCTGGTTTTGCAGAAATTCAGAAACAATTGCTTCTTTCAAATGTCTCTCATATCCCATTTACCAAAATTAGTCCACTTTAGCAGCTTTCAGGAAAAATAGTGACCATCAACAGTGTGAAGAAATTGGAACAATTTAGTCCTACTAAAATTGAGAGGATATTATCTTTTTCCAAAATGGCCACTTTAGGCTTTTCTTCCATAAAGGTTTAGAGAAGTGGAACAGTTAAATTTGCTTTTTTAAATTCAATTTTATATCATAATGTTGTTCTTTGATATATATATATATATATTAAAAAATCAAATTTGGCCCAGAACTATTTAATCAGTACTTAGTTCTACAGCTCTGTGTTATCCTAACAGAATTAAAACTGTACAATTTTAACAACTTTCCTTTTGTTTTCAAATCAAAAACCTGTCATAAATAAGATCTATATGACAGGTAGCACAGGTCCTATAGTCTAGTTTTAGTGACTGCTACAACCTGAAGAGGGATCTCTCTCTTTCTACAGTACTTGAAGTATAAATCTTATGCACAATTCTATGCACTGGACTTACCAGTTATCAGTATGTTCATCAATGTCAGACTGGAAAAAGGTTGGTGGAATGAAATTTAAATGCCTGTAATGATAAATTTTCAGAGAATTCCTTAGTATGATTTTTGGCCTGGGCCAGTTATTTCCTAAAAAAAGATTCTAGGCATGGTTCAGAGGTTAGCAAAAATATGCTGGTTACAGACTAAGATAATTTCATAGAGTGGATGTAGTCAAATTCTGCCAGCTGGACTCAGAGCTGGAGAAAAACTCTGGCACAGCTCTGATTCATATAAATATATCTATGAATAAATATTAATAACTCCTTATTGCTGTACTTTTCAAAACTGAAAAAGGAAAGAGTATAGTTAAAGTGCATTCTTGGTACAGTGGCACCTTGGTTCTAAGGGCAAGTCTTAGCAATTTCTGAAAATGCTGAGAACTGCATTGGTATGAATTGTGGGCAATCAGAAATTACCCTTCTTCCCAAATATACCTGGTATGATGTAAGATGATGTAAAGCCTTGGTCCTTGCTTGGTGAGTTGTTGTCCTGGTTTTTTGAGATTTTCTAAATTTTCTAATGTTTATATTCTTGTAATGGAGTTTCTCCCACACTTTCATGTAAATAATGATTGTTTGTATTCTTCTGTGTAGGAGGAGAATTTTGATGGACTGTTAGTCTGACCAGTGTGGTTGGAAAGGTAACAATGTCATCTTCCAATCCACTGTCACTTTTGGAATTCTATAAAAGTTGAGGTATGAAAAATAAAGTGTTCTTTTCTTGTTCCTGTTTGGATGCTGGAACATTGTGTGTGAGTGTGTTATTCTTGTGTCACAGCGTGACAGTGAGTTTATTTAAAAGGGGCTTGAGGTAACACCTTTCCTTGAGGCAGTGCAAAGGAAAACTCAACAAAAGTTCTCATGAGGTTAAAAGAGCCCAGACTTTACTGACAAGATTTAGAACATCAGCATCTTGGCAAAATTTAAAGCAAAAGTTCAACTGAGATAAAGAATTTTGCAAAGCATTGACTTAGCAAATTCTAACCCATCCAAACTACCCAGATTTCAAGAGAAGATTATAAGTAGGAAAAGAGAGAAAGAGAGGAAAAGAGAGAGAAAAGCAAGATATAGCTATGGCCTTGGATCCAGGGTGGTGTCTGCTGCCCCAAAACTCAAGGACAACAGGGATGTGACCACATGAGTGTCTATGCAGTGGTTTTTATCTGCTCTGGCCTCCTGTGGGATGTGGAGCAGTGCACATCCCCCCGGCATGGAACTTGCCCTGCCCACTCCCACATACACACCCCTTGGTTGTTTTGAACCAGTAATCATTTCTTCCAGTCTCTCACAGATAATAAGAGGGAAAATTTATCTGAAAAGACTTTCATTTAAATATTACCTCATCACATACTTTTTGTACCTTTTTAATAGGGGGTCTTGGGACCATTATTTTGTGGTGCTGCATTGAAAATGTAATGGTGTCTTTTCCAGCTTTCATAACACCTCGAGATTTCTGAAATTCTGAACCCATCCTCTTCATTCATGTTTATTTAAGCAACACATTTTTAAGTAAGCAGTATCAGCCATGAGGGAACACGTTGGGTTTTTGTTTGTTGGGGTTTTTTTCCCTAATCCCCAAATATTTTTTTTTATCAGTTGTACAGCAGCATAACAATATTTCTTCCACTGGGAAAAAACCCCAGCATTTACAGTGATTGCTAGACAGACCTTCATTTTGTATCTCACAGTATTTTATTTTGGTAAAGATGTCGTGTCCAGTGCATAGCCAAACCCACAAGTCTGGTCTGACCCCTCACTGAGGTTAATCAGATGCTCTGAGATAAAGAGGACTGGAAATCACTGAAACCCTGTGATAGGACATGGCAAAGACAGGGTTGCAGTCTCTATTTTGAGTCTGAGGCATGGAGCAAAGGCCATGTCAGGCTCTGTCAAAAGAGAGATAAATTGATGGGTAAACAAGGTAAAGTGTAACAGCCAAAACTCTTGATGAGTAAATCAGCATCTTGGGCTACTTTAACCTGCTGTTTGGGGGTGGGGATTATTTTCAGCTGTGCTACCTGCAGTACACAGAGAAACCCTCAGAACAGTGATCACAGTGTCTGTGGGACACTGCTGATCCCTTAGCCTGGTAGTAAAATGTGCACATTGGTTTCAGCCACTGTGCTTTCACACAGGCAAGCTGCCCATCACAGGGGGCAGAAGATAGCTGGCTGGCTCCAAGAATAATGTTATTTATGGGTTCCCTGGACTACAAATAAAAATCTCAGTAAAATGCTTACACAGAAATTCTTTTACTGCACCTGATTCTTCTGTAAGTGGAAGATTTTGCAGCTTATTTTGAAATGGAGAAGGTGAGAAATGGGCAAGAAAAAAGTTATTTTTTCTTCTCAATCTTTAATCTTAACAACGGACAGATTACTGGCCTTCAACCTTGAGTGTGTTATTTTCCTAATGCTCATCTGTTTGGTTTTGGTTTTTTTTTTTTCTTCTGTTCCCATGTTCTATTAAACAGTTACTATATAAAGCAATGATTTCAGAAGAAAAGAAAGTAATGACTTTGAAAGGCACCCTTCAAAATAGTTTCACTCCTACTGAATTCAGAAAGCATTTTTGTCCCAGAAGATCTGAACAGTGCTGTAGGCTGATTCAATTTGTTTTAAAGTTACTGAGTATCCAAAACAGTTCCTTGACAAGAAGGAAGGGATTTACCCTCCTGTCTTTCTTTGTGCTGTATGCACAATAGAACCCTTTTCTCTTCACCTTTGATCCAATCTTTTGGGAAATTTTTTTCTTTTTTTTTTTTTGCTTCTTTTCTACCGTGTGATTTATCTGACACCTCCCTCTGTGCTCTCCTCACACCACATACAAATCCAATACTGACAAGCCAGCACAGTTTAAATTATTCACGCTTCACTGTACGTGAGCTGCAGCGCAACAATCAGCCGAGCAATCATTCCTTTCATTGCTCTCTTCTGAACTTATTGACAAAAAATTGCAAGAAGACAAGAATCCTGTGTTGCTAACAAAGGCCTGAGTCTAAGTAAAATAATTTTCTTATAAGCAAACAAAAAAAAAAACCTTAACAAGAATTGCAGTAAATGTATGAGCACATAAATAAACAAAAAAATTAATATTCAAAGACTGTGTAGCAATTATTCAGAACTATTTTGCCTATCTGATATGATAGCAGAATCACAAGAAAATCAAAATCTCTTTTGTTTTCTAACAAGTTGCAAGATCATCACAGGAAGTCATTTAAAAGGCTTCTGCTATACCTGTCAGAGGTAAAACCAAGCTAGTAGGGACTGTAAAGGAGGACAAGAACCAATTCTATCTCTTGTGCTGTTTCATAGAATAAACAGAAACTTCCCTTTCCCCCTTTCTTTTCTCTAGTTTTATAATTGCTTTTCTTTTCTAGAAAGCCATTGGCAAGGAAAACTCTGTTAATTGCTTCGTGGTTACAGCTTGAAGTTAAAAGTATTGCAAGTAATCTATATGGGACTAATTCCCCCAGTAATTTTAAAAGCTGAAGTTTAGTCCTTTTACAAGAAATGTACAGTTTTAGTAGCTTCTCTCTGTGTTTCAGGATTACAAGGAAGTGGCAGCTGCTGATTGTCCTACCTTCAAAGAGTAAAATCACACACTGAGCTCCTTGTAGGGCTCTTCTTCAATCTTATCTCTCACAGAGTGTTCAGCCCAGACAGACAGCAAAGGATATTGTATTGCTAACAATTCCTTCTCCCCTTTCTAATCCTACATTAGATCACTGTCAGGTCTCCTTGACAGCCTTTTAGAAGTGGAAGGGATCAGACTCACACAAATGTATACAAAGTATTTTAAAGTAACAAGTTATTCAAAAATTATCATACAACATTTTCAGAAAATAGGGATCCAGTTGGTGTGAAATTGTACTGCTTTCAAGAACATTCATTCACTGTTATTTCAGGAATCAGGAGGGAAGGATGGGTGACAAGGAGGTTATTTTCAAGCAGTTTGACATGCTGTCTTGACAAAAACAAAGATATTGATTATATGACTGCCTTTCATGTGAACAGAGCAAGATTTGGAAATGCTTCTATTCAGGTTTAGATTCCATGCTTAATTCCATGCTCGTTGGAATGCCAGAAGTCTAATCTGAGTACTACCCGAGTTTTCCCTGAAGACCAGATATCAAGTACCAGACACAGGCCTGGATAGTCTTTTATGTATGGACACAAGGAAGCATGAATCACATTTTCTGGAGTCTAAGAGCACAAGCTAAGCTGCTGCACAGCCAAAGGGTTTTATATTTTCCCAATAGATCTGAGCACTTCTGACCGAGGCACTGTTTGGCAACAGAAGGAAATACTTCTGATCCATATGTTTGTAGCTAACAAATATGCCACTGGATTCTCTTGCTTGAACACAGATCAGTTCTCCCAGGAATGCCCCTCATGAGAAGAGAGAGCTTGCTTCAAAAGAACCAGGTCACATACTAGAAGCTGTCTGGCCTTGGCAATATGGAGCACCTCTTAACGTGGAAAACGAGCTTCTCTGCTGCAAAGAGCAAAGTTAGCTCGTTTCAGCTTAGCTCTGCACTGCTGCCTGGGAAGCATAAGTTATTTCCAGCTGTGCTAGATGCCAGCAGTAGCTATTCTAAGTTTGTTCTGATATATTTCCCTGGGCCTAACTCTTTCCATTTCAGGGAAAGTAGGTGTTCTAAACCATCTGGTGAGAGAATCTGATAATGATGGTTTAAATTCTTCTCTTAGGCACCCACAAATTATTGTACAATTATCATAAAATATTTATTGCCTGTGTTCCCATTCACATTCTTTTGACCTCTTTCCAAGCTGATCCTATCTGAAGGGCATTATTCTTTTGTAAACAAATAAGAGACAGTGAATCAATGGTGCTGCGCTTGGGATGTATCTGACCCATATTTCACTGTGATTGTTATCATCATAAATAAATACATTTTGGTTCTGCTAAACAAAGAGTAGAATACACATTTTCTAGAAACACTCAGGAAAGCATGGGAAATCATCCTTCTGTCTTGCTTGGCTGAGAGATCTCAGTCAGTAGCATGAGACCCATTTAGAAGATGCAATATCCCAGAAAACTGGAGTATATTGCATAAGGGAAATAAGTGCAAACTAAGAGGAATCAACACTATTTTCTCAATCTGGTCACAATTTCTTTACATTGCTATCTGTGGAAAAGGAGTATAAGATTACTTTGAAAATGGTTTGTGTAGATGCTTGAGTCAGTCCTGGACAGATACAGCACACATGTCTATAATCTCAGGATATTCTGCAAAAGAAACTGAGAGAGGTAGGATGAATGTGTTGAAACACCAAACAAGATATCTAACAATTAAGTCTAAATAGCCATGTAAACTCTGTTTCTAATCTTTGCATAGCAATAATTTAGAAGATTACTGAGACCTTGTTAGATTGAGGCAGGTAAGGAGTTCACTTCCCCCTACTCATCTTAGACAACATTTTAGCTCTTCTCCTGTCTGTTTTAAAAATTGTTTAAAAACTATTTTATTATTTAAAAACTATTTTCAGAGATAACTAGGCTGGAGATTCTGTTTCCCACAGGTGGAAAAAGAGACAATGTATAACAATTCCCACCTGTTAGAAACGTGAAGTGCATAGGGCTCTCTATCCCTCATGCACATCCCTCAAAGGCATGCAAAGATTCAGTATTGTCCTACATATTTATCTGAAAATTATCTGATTTATCTGATGTAATTTACATTTATGTTTACAGGTGAGGAGAGCAAAACCTAAGAGGCTTATGTACCTTACTTAAAGACAAACAATTTTCACTCAAATATAAAGTCCCTTATCGTATTTTTGTTTTATTTATATAGCTATTTATTAAATGGCCCTTATTACCATGTGGTACTAAAATTAATTTAAGCAATGCAAACATTTTTTTTCTATAAATATAAACACACAAGATCCTGGGGTACTATCCTAACAGAATGAGTGACAATGCTGTAAGCCATCTATGTTAGCAGATGTAGACTGGATCCTGTCTGAATCAAGCTTCCGTTGACTTCACACAGGCTTGTTGTTGGGAAAACCTGGTTTTTGTACCCAGATGAACCCTTGAGAACCTGCTGATTATTGATGAAAAGAAGGGGAAAAGAGGAAGGACTAAAGTGACAACATACAGACTTCCTATGCCTGAAATCATTCTAAATAGTCAAAAATCTCAGCTCAGAAATGCCAGCCATTGTCACCAAAAAACCAAACCAAAACAAACAAACAAACAAACAAAACACTTGAGAGGAAAAACTAAAATTAAAAACAAAATGTCAGCTTATTTTCTGAAAGTGACAGAAGTGAAAAAGTGCAACAGAGTAAATATCAAAACACACCCCACAGAAAAATAATCTTCTATTCCAAAGCTCTGTTGCCTGAAACAGTGGGTAATGTGGGATTTCTTAGCAGAACAAATTGTTTTCGTATAAACACAATTGAGCAGGTCGGTCCAATTACTATATTGGGCAGCTGAAGTACAGAAAACAATCTAATCTTAACTCCAGAAGAACAAACATGCCAATATGTTGGTTGAGTCAGCAGTGCTTTGGACTTGTGCTTGAATGGCAAGTTAAAACACATGGCAGGAATCTAGTCAACTTTGATGGTACAAATCTTTACTAATATTTTAAGTCATGAAAAAAATCAAAATTAGCTATGAAACACTTTTTGTTATTATTGGAATTGTTCTTTTTTTCTTATTTGTATAGTCTAGACACTGTGTTCTAAGAGCTCAATGGCCATATTTTCAAATTTTTATGGCAACCTATTAATTTATTAATGAAATCTGAGATTCTGACACAGTCACATGAACCCAGACTTCAGAAAAACACTGAATGGTGAACAGCTCTACACAGTCCTGTAATTTACAGCTTTGGCACTGGCAGAGCTCCCCTGGACATCAGCAGAACCATATTGGTGTACATCCACAGAACAGTTTGACACTGCACATAGAAGTGCAAAGATATCACTGCAGTGATTTTATAAGAGGGCTGGAACACAGAAGGTAAAATTTTTGACTATTTCTGCACTACTAAAGAAAATAACACCAGGCCCTCCTCTTTGGTCCCCAGCTGTCACAAGCTGGTTATGTCCATTCTGTGAAAGCCTCTTAGCCCCCTCCCCATAAATCTGGATGCATTTCAGCTGTGTGCTTATCCTGCAATAAGCCCCTGGACTGCACCTGGGAAATAATTTCAAGAGTGTTAATCTGTCAAAGTGAAAAGCAGGGTAGGGATTATTGCAACAATCAAATAAGGGGCATAAGCAACTGAGTTCTAGTGCCTGCATAAGAGGAATATTACTGCAGTTCTACCCTGGCTGAGATCTGCAGATGATGCTATTGCAGCTCATATGGCTAATGATGCTCCCATCATCTGTGCAGCAAAGCAAAGAGAGGAAACCAAACTATGATGTGGAGATGGTGAAGGAGGGAGAAAGGATGAGAACTGCCTCTTATGGAAAGGGAAAATGTTGATTCTGCTGAGCCATCACTGTCATTATTTGCTTCTACGCTCCCATCTGGCTGTCAGGGAAGAACAGAAAAGCTCAGTCTGCATGTGAACAATTTTTACTAATAGCTGAAGTCAAGGTTAAAAGGTTGTAGTGAGAGGCCAGCAGTTCTTGGGGGGACCTGAAACTGAGGAGCACCTTTGGGAACAGAAGAAAAATAGGAGTTGATAAGACGAGGGAGATCCTGAAATGTAAGGAAGCAAAGAAGATGGGACAGACTTTAGGACTGAGAAGCTAAACTTAAGATTTGAGCAGTAGTTGAGATTTGGAGGGTTAAAGGGGCATTGAAACACAGTCAGAAGTCTTGTTCAGGAAAAAAGAGGAAAACAAAAAAGTTCAGTGGAGTGAGGAAAGCTGCTAGTTGTGCCTAAAGGTCCTTAAAATAATTCATTATATAAAAGAACTCTCTCACAGTTTGGAATTTCTTCCTATCAGGACCTAGATGTGTGGAGAAAATAGAGTATCCCCAAAATCTTCCCTATCATTAATATTCTACACAGACAGACTGACCAGTCTGATAATCTCCATGCATTCAACACAGATGATATAAGGTTCAGCTAGGGGCCTGGATGATATTTTGAGGACAAGGGCAAAACTGTGTTTTCATCACTTTGATACTCTGGTTCTTCTCTGCTGGCTTGGGGGGATGAGGGGGAGATTTTTAAAACAAAGCAAAACAAACACATTATATTTCATGTCCTGAAGAAAAAGAAGCACAGTAAAAAAAAAAGAAGAAAAAAAAAGGGATTATTTTCATTGCTTGCAAATGTTAGTATATAAAAACATGGAAATAGTGAAACAGCCAAATCAATTTGAAATGCTTGGCTGCAAAAGTTATTTTCAAGCTGGATATACAAGAACTCAATCCCTAATCTTCTGACAAACTCTCTCCTGACATGGGCAAGAATATGCTTTCATCAATATAAAAAGCTTTCACTGAAATAGTTGCAAGAAAGATCTGGATCCAAGCAGTAAAGGAAAATTGTAATGAGAACATTCAATGCAGTCTTAGATGAGCTCCCACAAGTCCTCATGTGTGTTCACATAAAAGCTGGATATGTTTATCATTGTCTGTATGCTCAAACAAAGCTGCCTTTACACCTAGTTCACTGCCCAGATGGGATCAAATTATACAGCTTTTTCAATCCAACTAACTCTACCTACGACCCAAACCAGGATAGTGCAATCCAGTTCTGGTCCCAGAGTAAATGTGTTAGAAGTGCAGGAATATGCCTACAGGCTAGCAAGCCACCTGAGAGACAAAATGCATTAACACTCTGCCCAGTCAAGTCATGTCAGTGCATGCAAATTTATCTAAATGGTATCAGTGCTGGGTTTTTCCTATGCCCCAGTGCTTTGGGACACTGGGGACCTGGCCTATGACTATCAGCACTGAGCAGTCTAAACAAACTGCATGGGATTTTTTTAAAATCTAATTCATACACCTAAAAATTTGTTTTGGTCAGTAGTAATTTCCAAGGATGATTCAACACACATATTTAGGAGCCTAAGGTAATTAGTTTGAACTGTAACAGCTAATGCTCAGCTACCTAAGTTAGATTAAACTCAGTATGTAACTGCAAATACCTTTTGAATATAAAACAGCTTCTTGCCCTTATAATAGCTATACTTGCATCTGAAAGGCCAGTGCTTTTTCTTTCTGAAGGAATAATTGCTTAGTATATACTGTAATGAATTTTTAATGGGGGTGAATGAATTTATAGGAAAAAAAGGAGAGCTTTAGAAGTGTCCCATAGTACATAATGCTATTTTCTAGAGTAATTCTTTTCAGGGTGAGAATCTGGATCAGGTCAAATAATGCTTGGCCTCTCTAAGGAAGGCTGCCAACGTACCATGGTGTCAATTGAGGTGATTTTTACTGAGCATATTCTTTGGGAACTGCAGCTCATTTCTTCAAAACTGAAGTCAGGCTGGAAAATCATTTATTGCTCCATCAGATTGAAAGAACAATCTGTTAGGAATGGCCAAAGATATTTTTAAATTGGTGATCTACCAGTAAAATTGCAGGGAAAAGTCATTATGCAAATGGAAGAGCAGAAATTTTTAACTACAGGCTTTGAAAATTAAGAACTGTGTGAGGGAAAGTTGTAAATCTGTGGATGCCTAATAACAACAAGGAATATCTGGCTTCTATAAGGCTTTCTGTCTACTTCTCAGGTGTCATCTAAATGTAGCTCATGTTGTTAAAATCAGCTAAAAGTGGGTTCCACAGGGTAAAATAAGGACAGGCATTACTGAAAATACACATTAACCTATACTGATTGATCCCATCTGTTTGGGAGAAAAATGTTCTTCTGGTTTTGCATCCTTCACAGGAAAATACTGGCTTTGATTCCCTATCTTGTATAAATAGTACATTCACGTAATAGTTCCAAATGTAACTATTTATAATGGTGACATGAATTAGGTAGAGAAATGTCAATGGCTGTTGCTTGTAACAAAAAAAGTAAAATTGCGTAGCAAATCCCTGTGACAAGAAATATCACAAATGGCACCTCCGGAAAAAAGAGAGGATGTACTGAAGAAACTTTTTAGAGGTGTGCAGGGTGGATTAGATGTGAAGTTCCTCTTAACATTAACAGAAATTATGTGCTTAAGCTACCATAAATGCTGTTGAGATTTCTTTCTGTATTGTAAGGCAAAAGCCTTTGATTTCCCCCCTAAAGAAAAAATGTATTCCCATGTTGTCAACAGTCACAGATTGCAAGCACCAAAACAGTCACAACTAAAGAGAAAGGAAAAACTAGCTTTTTCAAGCATGGCTATAACACCTTTTACACACAGTTTACTATCATTTACATTTTAGTTAGTGCTATAACTAAATTCCCAGCCTTCAAGTAACATCTAAGTCCTTATCAGGCCTTTTCAGTTCTTTAGATATAGATATAGAACTAAACTGCAGAAACTAATCATATATCAGTGATAAATTATGAAGGCTTTTTTATTAATAATTAGCCTCTCAAATGAAGCCTGTTGCTTGAAAACAACCTGAAAAGTGCAGTACAGGTCTTTTTAAAAGGCCCTATTGCATGAGATGTATAATCTTACATTTCCCTTTACAAATGCAATTTGTAATAGTTTTCATCATAGAGATAGCTGAGGATATAACAAAATTATCTATGCATTTAATTTTCTAAAAACTCCTAACTTCAGCAATGTTATCTACAATTTTTATTGATAGGAATTTGAGCAAGATCTTCTTTCTCTGGTGAAGGTAGGAAGTCTGCCAGAGATACGTACGAGCATGGATCAAGGTCTGCCACTTTAGCCTGGTGGCATTTAGACTCACAGTCATTTTCCTTTTTTCTCTGGCAGTTTCTTGGGTTTTTGGGCATCTTTAGAAAGCAGCTTTGGTTCCTGAAGATTAACTGTGACTGACAGCTTCATTGATAACCTCGTAATTTAAAGGGAGAGAATGATGGGTGTGGCACACTGGCATTATATGCTTACAGAAGCCAGTATTGATCCTTCTGCTGAAAAAGTGTACAACTATTTTTGGGTGCTATTGTTATGTAGTGTCATTGTTTAGTTGTTATCTGTTCTTTCTTTCCAGAAAAAGGGGCAAACCTGCAACACCTGCTCCAGGTGAATAAGCACACATTAATAATTTTTGACATTCAAGCAAAGAATAATTAGGAATAATTTGCAGTGTCACACAAAATACTTTTTTTTGTTTGTTTCAGCTATTAGTTTTCTTTATTTGGTTATTAATTTACCAGCTCTATGGTTACAACTGTGACACAACTGGAGTCAAAAATGTAGACTCGAGGATCTGTAGTTGACTCTTACCACTAATTTTGTGCTTTTAAACATAATCAGGTTCATAACACTACAAAGGTGTCATGGAAGTTGTTCTGATGTGCTAGTTTCTGCATTTATAAGACAAACTATAGAAGAGTTAAGACTGGTCAGTGTCTGCCTCTGAAATGTGCAAACCAAAGTCATGATCACTCTGAATAGGGTCTTCCTGTTGTACAACACGGCAACAGCTACAACAGACAAAAAATCTAAAAAGGCAGATAATGTTACTTAACAGCAATTAGCAAGAGTGGTGAGGCACTGGAACAGGCTGCCCAGAGAAGCTGTGGATGCTCCATCCCTGGCAGTGTTCAAGGCTAGGCTGGATGGAGCCCTGAGTATCCTGGTCTAGTGGAATGTGTGCCTGCCTATGGCAGGGAGATTGGAATGAGATGATCATTAAGGTCCCTTTCAACCCAAACCATTCCATGACTCTATGACTAACTGAAGAGAATTTTTTCATTCCAGTAGGTTTTTTTGTGGTTTTCCAATAATTCAGGTATGAGTCTTTCCTCAGCTGGAAATGTGTCTGCACAAAATAAATGTAACTATAATAAATTTACCACAAATAATAGAGATCTCCTTGTTCAGTGATTCTATATGTTAATAACAACAACTTTTTAATTCAAAACTTTCCATTCACATATGATATAATCTAGTCTTGCTGCCTTTAAGTTAATACTGTCACAACATAGCAGAGTAAACATAAATTAATCTTCCTAGCTGTCATTGCAATATTCTGTAGCCCTGTCCCCTTTGATGTGTGCAGACATGGCAGGAAAGAAATCCAGAGGTTACTTAGGAAATTAGACATTCCATTTCATCTTCACTCTGACTAAAATTCCCATTACACAGGTCTAAGTCATGCCTTGTCTAGCTCAGTTCAATTAAATCATAATTTTGCACATTTTTAAAATCTGGGTTAAAGATCCTGTTACTTCAACGTAATTAACAATTGTCATTGTTTAGATAGCATAACCTCAGCAATTCAGTTCTAGTCACACAGTGTCTAACAGCAAAGCCCTAGACTTCCCATGTAACTCAAAAATTTGCCAATTTCACACTTGATTTTCCACCTGCTCTACTCTGCAGTTTTTATGCCTCTTGTTCATGTTTATAATTTTTTTAAGAATTATTTTTTATCAAACCATTAAGAATCACGGTCTTTAAAAACTTCCTTGATGTAAATGTTGTAATCCTGAAGTCAGATTCTAATGTTTCTTAGTTTGCCTTTCTTTGGATCAGTAGTTTCCAACTATTTCCATGTTATAAAGAAGTTTGAAACTTTTCTTGTTTAGCTGTAAAGAACTTTGGTTCTGACAACACTGTGTACCAGTGGACATGCAGCATTCCTGAAAATACATGTCCTAGGAGCCCTTTTTATGTTGAAACACAGAGCTGCACTAGGCAGCCTTGTGCTTTCCACTCTGCCCTCCTCTGCTAGAAATCCTGGCAGAGAAACTAAATGATAAGTAGTCCAGGTTTTAAGCTAAAAGTACATTTACACTGTCAAAGAACTTAGCCCCCTGGCTCTGTCTCAGAAACCCATTCACTTAATTGTCTTGGAGTCTCTTATGGAGTGAACCAACTAGTTGGTTATATACTAGTTTCAAAGTGTATATACATAAAAAAAGAGGCTCTTAGAGGATTTCAGACATTTTGGAATAGATAAAATACATAAGCTAATAATTGTTTCTTACACACATGGTGCAAAGCAGACTTCTGCCTCTATTGTTAACTTTACAGCAATGCTTTGGACACAGCCACAGCATCTATGAGCATACTTTTGGCCAGAGTGTCCTTGTACACAAACTAAAGGGAGTTGGACTGGATGGATAACCTATGATTTGGGTTGAACACTGACTGAACACAGGGTTCAAAGTGTCATGATCATCATAACTTGCAACTGATGACTAATAGGACTCCCTAAGGGCAGTGTCTAGGGATAATACTGTTTAATAACTTCACACATGACCCAGTTTGCAGAGGACACAAAACTGATGATGTGGAAAGTGATCAATACACTGGCAGGCAAAATGCTGTTCAGACAGATTGGCTGCAAATGGCAAAAACTGACTGTCAGTAACCTCATGATCTCAGCAAAGGCAAATGCAGAGTACTGCACCTATGATGAAGTAAATCCATGGAAGAGGACTGGTCAGAAAGGTTGTTCTGTGAATTAAGCTGTGTTTTATTTATTTTTATTTTTATTTTTATTGGGATGTTGGGAAGATTTAAATATTTATTTCAGGAAATAAAAAAAAGACCTAAACAGGCTCTCTATGTGCTTCCAATTTACATTTCATGATATCTAAAATAAGCCTCTAGGGTGGATCAATGGATACAGTTAGACATCCAGGCCCTCCAAAAGGCACATGATGAAAGAGACATTCTTCAAACAGCACAAAACATTCTGATGGCTCACAGAGTCAATGAGTGAAGTGTTTGTGGCAAATAGATACAGGAGAACCATAGCTGGGCTTCCTTTCTGGCAGAAGATATCTCAGAATATACTCCTCTCTTGGGAATAAGACATCTCAGATTATTGTTTATTTTTTATGTAATACTACCCCAGTAGTATTAGAACTATTAGAATAAAATAGTGGGTTTTGCAGATGCTCAAGCAGAAGTCCTCAGGATTGCTTTTTTTTTTTTTTAATAAATTCTAGAATAATTTAAAAGTAAGTTAAATAAAGTTAGAAATAAATTTTATATTATGTCCTGGTTTTAGTACATTTCTTCAGGAAAATTTTTATTGGCCATAGAAGAAGGAATTGCTGAGATTATTGTACACTTTTTTGAAACAGAGGGAAAAAACTTTAGCTATTTCCTGAAGGATTCAATTTCTTCAAACCAAAACCCCTCCCCCAAAAAACACAAAAAAAAAAAAAACAAAAAAAAGAAAAACACCAAAATTCAAACCTTCTCAGTACATCTCAGCATTATAAGATATTCCTATTGTGACATACAGATTTGATTTTTCCACATATGTGTTTCCACATATTAGACATACTTGAACTTTGTTAGGGTTTGCTGACTGAGGAAGTCAGTCTAAGATTATTCTTCATTACTAAAAATATTGCTAGGGTGCTTCATCTTTTAACCTATGTATTTTAACTCATTGAAGTCAAAGAGTTGTGTTGGGAATGTTTGTACCTTTGCATCCTTTCCCACACTGCAGCCTCGAGTTTATGTTAGTGAGCTCCAGGTCACTTACTGCAACTTAGTTGCCTACTGTTAAAATATTTGCATGTTTCTTGACAATATTTTTGCCTAGACCACTCTTCCAAACAAGTACTTAGAGTAATTCAAAATTTAGCTGGAGTGAGGAACATATTTCAGTTGATTTAATTACTAGTAAACACACAGATTGAATGCAAGCATCCTATATTCTTGATCTTAGGAGAGTTTAGTAGCATTTATTCAGTAAGTATTAAAATTGTAGTCAGAAAATGAATACCTAAAAATTTAGTCCTGTATGTAGTCAGTTGGATGGGGGAAGAAAATGAAATCAAACTAAAACCACACCACAAAACAAACAAACAAGTAACAAAAAACCTTTCCAAGGTGACTATAACTGGGGTACAGTACTTCTCTTCCTTGTCTAAATAATGATAAAGGATAAGTGTAGTGAAATACACAAGCAATAGTGCAGACCTACCCTCACATTAATGCATGCTGGAAAGGTTTTACAGGAGGAGAATAGCATAAAATCACAATTGCACTCTTTTCACTCACACAATTAGAAGGACTGATTGTTTCATTCCCATGAAAGCTGTGGATTTACAGCAGTCCCTGATACATAAATTTTATGATATTTCAAGCTGCTGAATTATCTGCCTTTCAAATAGCAGAAATATATTTTAAATAAATTCTCCCTGTGGGTTTTGGGTATTGTGTCCAGGAGTCTGATAGGCCCTAAGACTCCCTCTGGGCTTCACCTAAATTGCACTAAGACCAGCCTTCCCATACCTGCAGAGCACAATCTAGCTGCTGAGAATTTTGGGTATGAGTCACTCCACAAATATGTTAGATCTGCAATTAATTTTTTACTAGCTTCAGTCAATGAATCAAGGTCTTCTGTAGTATCCAAGACCTTTCTCCTACTATGTCTTGGAATGGTAAGTTTGAGAAAGCAGAGAAAGGCTTTTAATCAGAAAGCTTTCAGAAGGGTTTTGAATACTTGAGAACAATGTGAGACCCCCAAATGTACTGAAAGAGCTAGAGTTTGACAAATGTTAATGCCTTTTATATATTCACATACTTAATTTGCAAATGAGCAATATTGATTGAGAGTGTTTCTTTAATGACAATGCCAGGCAGTGGAGTAGAGGTGACACGTAAATTGTCTTTTCTTCACTTGATCTGAAAAATGGATTTTGCCATTATGAGCCATTGTTTCTATTCAGTAGGCAGTTCACAGTTGAATGCATTAAGAACTGAGTTATCACAGAATAATGGTGACATGAACATGTTTCACCTTTGTAAGATTGTACATTTAAGATTTTTTTCTGAATAAAATATATTGATTTAATATATTTCACAAATGTTCTAACTTTAAAAGATTTATGTAGTCAGCACTTCCAAGATGTGTGTTAACTGAAAGCTTTTTGCTGCTAAAATTATACAAATGACCTTTGCTTTCATAGACCTTAGCTTTTGAGTGCTTATTATAAGGTACAGAAGGTATTTTATAGGTAGAATTTAATTTCACTGGGTAACTCTTCATAGTTCTACCAATCAATTGGCATTTTGACCATTTTCTTCTGTTTATTTCTAATTTAATTTGCTGGAGGTTCTTTCGGTTTTGTTTTGTGGGGGTTTTTAATCTAAAATTGAGGACCAAACTATATAATTTCTTGTAGAGACTTAACTTTAATATTACAAGAAAACTTGTGGATCAATTAACTCACATTTGTAAGTTATAAGCTGCAAGCAAATGCTGCTTCTAATGGAACAATACTTATTAACATATCTGTTTCCATGTCTCCCTATTTTTGGAAGATTCTCTTAGTGAAAGAACTAATTTGTTCTAAGTATTCTTAGTCTGTTGGCAAAATGCTTTGCACCCCCTACTTAAAACACACTAAAATTAATTACTTGGTCTTAATTGTCAAAATCTGCTCTCAGGCATGCCAGGTTAAAGTCATCAAATACTGTTATAGTCTGCCCAGAATAAAAGAACATCCACCCTTGGAGATATTTAAAACAAGGCCACAAGCAATGTATTGGATCAGTCCTCGCCACACTTCAGGCTTACAGAAACTATTCCATTCTGATTCCTCCAGAGAAACCCACATCAGCAGAGTTAATGTTTAAGTTAATAACACAGGAAGAGTAGTTCCAAAATTTTATTTGGAAATGAATAGCCAGAACTTCCTGATGAATTCTTCTTCCTATTTTAAGCATAATTTCCCTCAGAGTCATATCCATAATTTTGACAAACTGAGAAGCACCAACAAGAGAACTGAGAGGGCAGTTTACAAGAAATTAAAAAAGAATTATCCAGAAGGAAGAGGAACATATGATAAAAGGTGAAGATGCAAGTTGAAGATGCAAGTTGAAGCGGTTAAAAAAAATGAAGGGTTGGGGATATGACAGGCAGAAAGGGTAAGGAACATGAAATTGCATGAATAGATGATAAATAATAGTCATCCAGCTAGAAAGCTGGAATATCAAGAATTGGCTGGAAACTGCTTACTGTTGTCCCCTTTGCATTCTAATCTTAGTAGCTGCAGAACTCAGAATTACAGCACATTTCCATCTCTACTATCATCACTCTTTTAATCCACTTTCTGCTTGGTTCTTACCTTTTCATTCAAAAACTTGGCCCCTGACTGATTTGGCTTTGTCTCACTTAATATGACCCTCTACCTTCTTTTCATCTTTTCCCATGGATCAGATATGTCAGTATGTATGGTCATACAGGGGAGGTATATATAGTTGCTGTGTTTTACCTGCCTGCCTGTTCTAAATTTAGTATGCACATTTCAGAGTCTGAAATATCTGAAACACCACTATCAGTATTGTCTGGATCCCTAATGATATTCACAGAATATACAAAATGAGATTTAGGAAGTTACTGTTCAAATAGCTGAAATATTAAAAATTCTAGCATGCACCTTGCTCCTTTTCTTTACCTTGTTCCCTTTTTGTTTTGATAGATGAAACATATCAAACACACTCCCTGGTTATATCTCCACTTACTTGAAACGTAATCGCATTAGAAGGAGATTTACTTTCCTGGTGCCTTTACTGCTAATCTCAGATTATCACACACAGAGAAATAAAAGAAAGCAACATTAGGACTTCTACCTATCTGAGTAATATCTGCCACAGGAAGCCATATAACAGTCTTTTCAATACAAGAGGTGACATACTGGCCTCAAAGATATTTCACTTGGTATGCCTAACAATAAACATTTACTTGCAAGAGCAGGGGTCATTAAAAATACGTTTAAAGACTAAAATCCTACCTAAGAAGAGGAAGATAGCATGACTGTTAGAAGAGAAATACTAAAATTTATTTATAACTCCAGAGACTTAGTGCTGTGAACTTGTTATTGCCATGTTTTCACTTGTCTCCAGCTAATAAAGTCCCTTTGGAGAGCAGAAAGGACACCTTTCGCTCCCTGGCATTCATATACTGGGATGCAGTGTAGATGTATATCTCATCCACACTTGTAAATTAAACAGTAACAATTTGTTGTCTTGCCCTTCTGTCAGGCCTCCTTGTACCAAAGGACAAACTGGGTAATGCTAACTGGCCCCAGTCCTACCCATGGTAATGACTGTTCAAATAATTGAGCTGTCCAGATGTAGGTATTTCACTGCTCATGCAGATCACCAGCTTAAATTACTAATACAATAGCTGTAGATTTAACAGCAATTTGATTATCAGCAAAAGCGCGTTTTTCTGTACAGATTCCCTGAGTTTCTCATAATAAACCAAGAAATAATTTCTGTGTGTTGTGCATCTTATCTGGAAATAGACTTACTAATGTGCTAAATAGATCAAGTTCTAAAATGTTTCTTTGAGTCTGAAGGGAGATGAAGTTGGGTGTCAGAAAGTCAAAGTACACACAGCAGATTTCTAAACAGCAGTGGAATTAATGCTATTCTGGATATGTGATATCACCCATATTTCAGTTCAATCAGGATGGAAAAGAAACTGTATGATATCATGAACATTTTTTTGCCAGTTCTGGGAAGTTTGAGGGAAAAGCTTTGCTTATTTGCATTGTTCAATGTATTTAAACATGCTGAATTTAGATAAGCTGTCTGTAGGGAATAAATCAATGTGAAAGCTATCATTTTATTCTATCACAGGTGATGGAATGAAATAAAATGGCAAAAAATATCAGAAAAAAGCATTGCTGCATTTTAAGAGGTCCCTGCCAATGATTTGTAAGGCAATTCCTTCTATTCCCATTGACCAGGGTATAACACATTTGCAGTGACACGTCACTGTCACAAGAGTAGTTTATGGTCTCCCATTTTAGTGAAAACAGTTCTGCAGCCTATAACTGTTGTAACTATACCAACAAAATGTTTCTATAGCAATTTGTTGACTACATTCCCAAATGTTATATCAACAGCACTTAAATAAATTTCAGAGTGAAAACCCTGATACCATTTGAATTTATTTGGTATCCATAGGTATATTAACTGAGATATCCATACTGTATATTGAGCTATTTTCACAAATAGCTCAAATTTTTACAGAGCTATTTTCCTCAAATTCTGTTTTACTCTCAGGAAAAAAGATGGATAGGGAGCCTACACTGGATTGCACAACCAAAATTAGGATCACAGGAAATGAAATACATCTCTCATGTTAAATGGATTATGAAAAAATAGGCATAGGACTCAGTGAATCAGAAACATATTTTGTCCACGTTTTGCTCATATGACTCTTCCAAGTTAAATAAAGCAGTCAAGAGACCAGGTAAACATTACATAAGCAATTTCAAATGTTATTTTCCTCCTTCTTAGGGAGATATAAATTTCAGCCAAAAAGTCATAGTAGTTCTTGTAGCACAAATTTTTAACAGGAAAAGAAGCAAAGAGAGGAAGAGCTAGGAGTGAAGCAGTCAGAAGTGCATAAATATCAGTTTTATAGATTCCAAAGGAAATACAGTGAGATGTCGTTTTTGCATTCGATTTTGATGCAGCCTTGAATTACAGGTTCAGATAGAGCTTTTTTCTTTACTGTTGCTGTCAGGGCAGAGAATGGCAACTGTCCATGTAATGAGCAACTATTCAATTGCTGTTTTCTCGTTTATGCCCAATGAGAGGTTCAACAGATTACCTACTGCGTGTTATTTAAACCCTGCTCTGAATACAGAGTCATTCATTTCCTGTGGCTTTTTTTCTGGTACTTCTCAGTGTAGTATCTGAGTGCTCTTCTTAGACTAATGACTACTTCCACAACCATCTGATGAAATTATCATCCCCATTTCACAGATTGAGAACTGAGGTACACAGATACAAACGTCCAAAGTGCCCACTAATTTTCTCATTCAATCACAGACACACAGAACCTGATTTTTTGAAGTACTAAGAATTACACAGCAGTTCAGATGTTCAAAGCAGCATCCCACAGACAGTCATGGCAGCTGTGAGTGTACACAATTTCTGCAAATCAGACCCTAGAGCCTCAATAGAGGAAGTTAGAAAATAAGGATCACACAATTATGTGTGTCTACATGGTATGTTGCAGATATTTGAGAGATATCTGGGGCAGGAATGAACAATTTGGATACCACAAGCATCAAATTTGTGCTTATACAACATTCTAAATTAACTATTTAGCTTGGAGAAGTAGGATATTTCAAGCCTGCTGCATCATTTTTCTGCTTTCCTCCCAAGACCTTCTCACCCCAGCTCATGGCCTCCTGCCTCACTCACTGTTCACCTGATGTCTTCTGCAGCAAATGACTCCAGAGGGCCCATGACAATGACAAGGAGGGCTTTTTGTAATTGCACACTCCTGGGCTATTACCTGAGGGGCCTCCTTACTCTACCCTGATGCAATGCTCAGTGGAAAAAAACTAGTCTGTAATTATGTAAGTCTATCAAAAAACTCTAGTCACTAGGCAGACAAATTAAGATAGCAATGCCATTTTTTTGACTGCTTCATGGTTAGCAATCCTGAGCAAAATACTCTGGTTTAAAAATAAAAACATTCCCTTTTTCTAGTGGAAAAAACCAAACAAAACAAAACTGGGTGCATGAAGACCTCTAGGTAATTTTAGCCCAAGCAATTCAAGCTTGGCAAAATTATCAGCAACTGAAATGGAGTCTTGAAATTCAATTTTTAATTAATACTATTTTAATTAATAAAAAATAATTGGTTATTTAATTTCATTTTTAAGTTTTAGAACTGCATTTAGTAATTTGACATATTTGATATAGCCCTTTGATATGGACTGATGCTTATTGCAATGGAACAATAATCATTGCAAACCAAGGATATGAAAAACAGTTCCTTTGCATCCAGTTAAACATATGTAATTGCTTGGTTAATGGTTGTCTAAAGAGTAAAGTGTAATTAAATATGGGACCTTCTTAAGTAGATTTGGATGAAAGTATTCTGAGCAGTGCACAATTCAGAATGAAAAAAAACTTTTTTGTTTTTCACCTAGAATTTGGATTACAAAAATACAGAAATAAGTAGAAAATACAATCTTTAGTGCTTTATTTTTCATTCTCCTTTATCTTAGAGTCTCATGACATATTAACATCGAGTTTTCAATCTTGTTCTTTTTTTCCTCACAATCTTAAATTAGGAAGCTGGCAAATGTGCAAAGCAAACTCATGAATTTTAAACATGAGACAGATCAGGAATTTAGCTAAAGTGCTGGCCTTCTTATTGTTTGAAATTCATCAGGTATCTGTTCCATAGCAGTTTTAGACAGGAGGATCATAGGGATTATCTAACTCTAGAGAACATTAATAAAATACAAAAAAAAAAAAAAAAATCAGCACTTAATAGCACTGTTAGCTTCAGCATTTGGGACCATTAAGGAGAAATACTTCAAATATATATTAAAATATTGTTAATTGTCACAGCAAATGGAAACAGCAGAAGATAAAAATATTTTCAAGGAGGAAATAAGTGAAAGGAAATACTACAGGTAATAGAAACCTATTTATATTAAAATCTACTCCATTTAAAAGCAGATTAGATTTTGGGTAGAATTCAGCCCAGGTAATTCAGACACCTGACTGGCATGCAGTCTTACAAAACTCCTAGATGCCTGTCTTGAAGGTGAGCTGGGTTTGATGTTCTAGTCTCCCTACCACATTCTCAACAGGTGGAAAAAGAAACTGCTGAAAGAAGGGGGATCTCCCACCCCATTTTGTGTTCTTTCCCCTTTATATCAGAAATCTCTGGAAAGTAATGGAACCAATAGGAAATATTAGGTTCTTCTGTGCATTTGGGATGTTTGAGAATGGTGTTCTTTGCCTCTTAGTAAAATCTCAGATTAGATAATATTAATTAAAACCAGACCCATTTGCCCAAGCAGCAGACTTGAACTGCAGAAGACCAAATCCACATCATTCAGTGCTTCCATAGTCACCAAGTGTCTTTGCCACAGGGCCAGTGCTTATGCCAGGCCTTTCCTTGAAATTGGATCCCTATCCAAACGGCCCATTGAGTGTGCAGCCTCCATCTGGGCTCTCTCTCCTGTCTGGGAAGTGGTATGGCTGCCAGGTTAACTAATCACTCAAGGAATGACCCCCAGCACAGGCCAAGTTTTGCTCAAAAAGCCACTCATTTCAGGAATGTGTCTACAAGGTTTAGCACTGCATGCAGTAGGTAGGCTGCATTATTTTCTGGGTTTTGAGTGGATTTCCCAACTATAACTCACAGTTTGCTCAGCCTTCAGGAGACACCGCATCTGTTGCAATTAGAAACACTTATTAATAAACAAAAAAGAGTTTGATAAATAATGAGCAGGATTATGAAATGTAGTCAAAAATTACAAATATCTGATGCCAGAGAAAGGTCCAAAGGATCTACATAAAGATGTCTCTTAATATTTATAACTCCTTTGTTCTTCCTGTAGTCTTCCTGGCAATGCTGTTTTGACTCTGCCCCAGCTCATGGGGATGTAGTGTAAAATAGGCAGTATTCAAATTCTTATATTTTGCACCTGAGAGTTAAGGGAGCAAACAGACAGAAACTCAGCTGAGGTTATGGATGGGCCTCGAGTGGCTGCCTGGATCAGGAGAGGAAAGAAAGAAAAACCCTGGGGAAATTTTATTATCTGGAAAGGACACTGAGAAATTGAAGATATTCTGTGGAAAAAAAATTAGAAAGAAGGCATTAAAACATATTAAAAGAGAAGTTATAATCTGAGTTTTAGAAAGGCTGGTATACCTGGAGGAGCAGGGTATGTGTCAGAGAAAAGAATGTGAACTCGTCATCTCTTTCCACTTGTGTGTACACTGTTATTAGTATTTCCAAAAAAAAAAAACCCAACAAACAAACAAACAACAACAAAAACCACCAAAACCCAACCAACACAGCTTTAAATGGGAATATACTAACTGCAAATTCAGTCCCCTGGAGTGACTACTCTATAGAGCAGAGTTTCTTTATTAATTAAACCCTCCTGGCTCAATGCTGTAGAGAATTACTCTCAGATGTGGCGAATCTTCTGGAAACCTGCCTTCCACCCACTGTTTATGATACTGGGAAAATGCTGAGGAAGCACTCCTTTAAAACTGGTATGTCTGTGAGCTCATCCTTGGCATACAGCAGTGCTGAAACAAATTCATTCATAGATATTAAATACACTGAGATAAGGAATATATGAGGTGCACTGTAAGCAGTATTAATCAGATAGAAGAAACGTGACTAAACACAGACGTTTAGAGAAGTGGTACAAGGCTGGACCAATAGTCTAAGAGGGAAGAAAATATAAATTAGGTTTAAAAACACACCACACTTAGCACCATATATCTGAGTAAAATTGAAAGTTATGTACTCCCAAGCTGTTCATGCACTTTAGGAAATTCTACTCCAGTGTGTCTATTCAAATAAATAGAATTTTTATCAGATGTGAAGTAAACAACCAAAAAAACCAAAACCAAACAACAATTAGAACTGAGTTTTTTCCTAATCACAAAGGATTTTTTTTTTGTGTGTGTTTTGTAGATACCAGCCCCATGTACTTTCTGTAATACAAATTAGTTTTAATTCACTTTCAATTCCTTGGGACATTTCAACTTCTTTTGTCGTTCACATGCTTAGGAAAAAAGACCCTAATCATCTTCAGCTGACAAAAACAAAGCCACATTATAGGTTAAAACACAAAATGGAAGTATATAAGAATAAATCAATCTCTACTCCAAAATTAGTTTAAAGTCCTGTAGTGGAATTACAGCAGGATGGACATTACAGGTGTCAAAAGTGTCAGGGAATGAAGTTATGCTCCACCTTTCCTTTATTTCTTTAATCTCTAGGCGTTTTCCCCCACACAATCTGTGCTGTAGCTAAAAAAAGCAGTATGCTCTTGCAAGTGATAGTTTGAGTAGACAGCTGTTTATTGAACTGAGCAGTTTTTCTACAAAAAGCGCCCATGGCATGAACCGAAATTTCTCAAAATTTTAAAATCTAAAAAATATTCCTTTAACTTTTTTCTCCCCCATCCCCCCCTTACTCTAATTTTCTTACAGACTATCCCCTGTGCTGAGTTAAGCATTAGGGACTGTTGAAGAGAAATGCAACAGGTGTCAGATTCTTGGGGTATATTTGGCCAACTACTATTCTAGTGTCAGAAAACCATCCCACTCTGAAATGGACGAAAGAAAAGAATTACCCACTTGCTGGCTTTATTTAAAAAGGAGCTCAGGAACCCTCTTATCAGGTTAGGTAAGTAGGCACCAATTTTTGTTTATATTTTTGCTTCATTTATCTTCAAATATTATTAAGTCCATCCCAACAGCAGAGCATTGCCAGTGAAATCTCATGGATATAGGGAGCTCATAAAGATACTGAATTTTCTTCTCCTGAGGTGTGCTAAGAAATCCTGGCATCTGCTCTGGTATTGATGCCATCATTTGCCATCCTTTCAGCACCAGTTGGATTAGTAAAAAAACCTTTTATTACAAATAAAAAACATTTAGTAACTGCTTTGTTTTCCACCCATTGTTCTCCAAGTGTTGCTGAAAAATCTTGCTGTAGGAGACCTATCTTCATTGATTGCTGTGTATCAGATATTGAGCCACAGAAAGTTAATTGATAAACCAATTGAAACCATTTGAAAAAAGGCACATATAGTTGATTTTGAATAGCAATTTGTCAAGCACATTATGTACTGATTTTAATATGTCAGACTGTGTTTTCTTAAATGTGAAATGCTTATTGTTGTTGACATGGGGGTTATAAGATTAGAGAATGGACTTCAGTGAAAATCCCTTTTTTTCTGATTGTATAGCTACTGGTATTGTGAATGATTTTATTCATGCTCCAGTTTTGTAGCTTTATAAAGCACTGCTTTTGTATGCACTCCTACACATATACCCACATGCACAGCCAACACTGACCCTTGTAGCTATGAATATTTGGCATGGAGATGTTTTATGACTGCATTATTCATTTTTTATAAACTAGAAAACTCATTTTGATAAGCATATAATTCACAAATTTAACACACTTGGTTTTCTTCTCCAGAGAAATAAAATCAAAAACTTCTAAATTTGTCTTTTTTTTTTTTTTTTTTCTTTCCCATTAAAAAAAAAAAAAATTAATGCAAACCCCCCAAACTTACAAACCCAACCACTGAAGACAGGAAGAGCTAAGTCTTGGTCACACTTACAGCTCACTTACTGGGCTTTAACCAGCTGTAAAATCCCCTCAACAAAATGCTTATTACAAATTGGTAACATTATAACATTCTTAAATCGAAGATGTTCTCATGAACACATAAAAAGGCAGTAAGGCAAGAAGAACAAGCTATTCTGCTGAAGCAAATTGGACTGATGATCCACTATATGATATGTCTTTTGCACAACAGAACATTCCTGATATTTAATAAAGTAACATCAAATTTGTGGTAAAGACAAGAAAAAATGCTAAGTGGATCTATACTATACATTTATATGTACAGGTAATAATGTAAAGCTGCCTGTATATGTATGTACATGTATCTACATATATACACAATTTTTCATGTACTTATGTATAGATGCATATGAATATATGTCTGTATATATCAGTGTTATGTGTGTTTCTTAATATTGCACTTTGCTATAACCATAGAGTTGCAGTTTAGGCAGCTATAGTCCAGAATTCCGGAAGGTGAGAGGTTATTACAGGAAAACATTACAGTGTGCTCACTCCATTCTTACAATTTTTTTACTACGTATCAGTTTTTGGCTGCTGTCAAAGACAGGATATTGGTAGATTCTGAATCTGACCCCATGGTGCTGTGCTTGCTTTTACAAGTAAATAATTTTTATTTTTAATACCTCAAAGTAGGATCCTGTTGTAGAGTAAAAACATATATATTACTCAGTGCATGGGCTCTTCAAGGGCTATCTCAGAATTGGGCAAATATTTCACAGTGGTGCCTTATACTTTAGATCTTGAAAACCAAACCCTTGCTTATATAGGTCTTCAGAAAGGGGTTATCTCTCTTCCTTCATGGCTTTGACTCTATGTGACATTGATTCAGCCATGTACCAGGAACAGTTAAAAGCTATTTCAGGCACCTGTGGAACTTGTCCTTTCTTCCCCACTGATGTCCTTGCCACAGGAACATATTCCCACAGGATCATGACATGCCATTACTCTTTCAACAAAATAGGCTTTCATTTCAGCAAGAGTTCCTTCATTTTCCAGCTTCAAATGAATTTTGTTTTGGCCATAAAAGGCTCATAATTTTTGATTTTGGCTGCTAATAAAATTGCTTGTTGGCCTCAAATTGACATTGTCTATTATTTAAAACAGTTAATTCTCTATTTCTGACATAATTCAGCATAATTGACCTCCATCTTTCCAGACTGCTTTCTACTTTTCCATTCTCTTTATTTTTTCTTTTTTCCTTTTTACTTTTTTTTTAATTCCTCTGTTAATTAAAATGGCTATGGAATTCACTGAGTTAAATTCATGCTTGGGTTAAGAATTTTAAAAAATTCTCTTAATTCACTAATAAATCCACTGTTAATTTGATTAGTGAAGGTAAACCTTACAAAGATGCTACTCCTTTGGCTGAGCCATTCTGAGCTGGAGTTTTTTTTATACACACAGAGATCTTTTCTATTTTAGCAAGATGATTAGCTAGAACTAAATATTTTTTAGTTGTCATCTATCATTAAAGGTCTTATATATATAAATGCACAAATAAATGTATACTATATGTGTGTGTGAAACTGTTATGATGCTACAGAAAAAAAAAAAGAAAATTCAACAGTAATTTTTCCAATGATTCATAAGCATTCTGGATCACTAAGATGAACAAAATTTGAGATAGAACTTAAAAAAATTGTATACACAGGACTTTTCATTCTCTGACTAAATTCAAGCTCTGTGTTAGAGACTGCATACTTATTAGTATGCAATATACTTTGCTCTTTTCTTTATAAGCCTGAGTCAACACAGCCATGCTGTCTTCAGTCAGTGCTGCAAACATTTCTTATTTCATAAAGAGACCTTTTAAATTTTAAATAACTTGCATATTCTTAAAAGCTAGCAAGATGAGTGGTAATTACCATGTAGAATTGCAGACATTAGTAGGAGACACTGGTCTTTACTCCTGCTGGTACATGCTAATTAAAAAAAGGAGAAGTGATATTGTTAGCAGTAATCTTGAACTCTGTGTGGATATAACATGACATTACTGGGTCTTCTCTGCTAAGCTTGAATAGCATGTTGCAGCAGGACACGCAGCAATGCTTAAGTTAAATAAAAGAAGGAGATACTTTTAGAAGAACATTGCTGGATTTTTATCTTTGTCCTCAATACTTCAGCATTAGTAGACTCAGTTCCACTCTAGCTAGTCACACTTGTGTCCAAGACAAAGATTACATTTTCCCTTTCATGACAGAATCACAAAGAACAGCTGAGCTTGGAAAGGAGCTCTGGAGATGGTCAAGTTCAGCTCAAAGCTGGGCTTGTTAATTAGCCAGATTTTAATATTATGAAGGCCATGTTAATTTTGTATTAGATTGCACTACCTGACCAAGGTGAGTAACTACAAAATTTTAAGTAATTTATTTAAACCCTGTTGCTTCTATTAATCATGTTTGTCATTTCATCTTTCATAAGCCCATGTTGGCAACTCTTCCTTTCACTTTGTGTCCAGTACATGTTCATTTTATGTTGCCTGGGAGTACATGTGTATTTTATTATTTCAAATATTGTTCTAGACATTTTTTACTTCTTAATGATATGAAATTAGTGAAATTCAAATTATATTTTAGGATTAAGTTTTCAACTTGGCTAACTTAAAAATGCTGATTTTTTAAAGTAGTTTCCATTTTCATATGCATCATTTCTAATGTCCTGGGTCATGTTTGCCCCACAGTACCACCCAGAGCACTGTGCAAGCTCTAAATCCTGTGACACACTTCTGCATCTCTGACTTGCCATGGAAACCTCAGACAGCATCCTCATGAGGGAAACTGAGTAACTGGAAAGGTGACAAAGCACTGCAACTTGCTTTTACCTTATCTTGTTTTCATGTCAGAGGGTCATCATCTTCCCACTTCCCTAACAATAATATCCACAAAATACCTTGAAGGAAGAAAAATATCAGACCTTGCATCCAACTGCAAGCTTCCCAAAAGAAATGTTAGCCATTAAAAAAAAAAAAAAAAAAAAAAAAAAAAAAAAAAAAAAAAAGAAGAGAGAAAAGAAAAAAAATATATTGTAGACATTTTCCTCTTTGTAATTTCTGCTGCTGCTTTTGAGTTACGTATTGTTAATTTTTCTTGTATTTGCCAGAACATATTGAAGTTGCTTCTTTAAGAAGGTGTTCCTGCTTATTTTCTCATATCAGATTGATAAGGACTAAATTAAAATCACCAGTCTCACTGCAGTCTGAAAATGCATAGAGATGCTTCTCACAGAAAGCCTAATCTTTTTCAGGCTGAAGGAATACCAAAAGTCTCAGCTGTGGTCTCTGGGTCACATCCAGCTTAGTTCCACCGTGACCTTAAGTCATTATCACCTGGCAGATGTCTTCTGACCTTTGGGAAATCAGTTTATTTTCAAACTTCACCTCCTATAAAATGCTGGATTTCCTATATATTTCCATGTCCCTGATGCAAGGCTTGACAGCTAAGCAGACAGGCTGAGAATTGAGTGAGCACAGGCACTGAACACCTCTCCTCTGCTAGAAATGGCTTCTTCACAGCAGAGGTGAAACATGGTGATGTAAGCTATGTATAAAACACTTACTGAAAACCTGGACAGTCCTTTGTCTTTGGAGAGGCAGGAGGGGCAAGTTTCTAAAGCTGCCATTAAAAATCACCCTAAAAATGTCACTATATGAAGGAATGCAAATTCAATGCTTGAGGGGACAAGGGAGAAAGCCTTTTTATTTGTTTTTTACCCATTTTGGAAATGTGAGGGAACTGTTTCAAAATTAAATTGCCCGATCCTAAAAAAAGCTAATAATCACCAACTGCTACTGAAGCACTTAATTCTAATTAATTCCTCATTAACACTCAGTTAGGATGCCACTCCTCATATACCCAATAGGAAGAAATAAATGAGATGAACAATTGATATTCTGCACTACTGTACAGAGTATTTTTTCCATTAAGCTGTGTTCAGCATCAAGAGGGTCTCATCTAGTAGTGTCAGAAATCATCTCAATGTCCTCGTTGTGCTGATCAGAATAGATTTTTCTAATATCTTGGAAAGAAATGTTATCTCAAATCAGCATATTCTCACTTTATAAAAGAATTAAACTCCAACAAAGTGTTATGGATTTAGGATAATTATTTGTTTTCTAAATTGGAGGGATATTTTAGCAATTTTTGTTAATTGCATTTTGTGTATGGATGGAAAATAAAGTGTTTTTTGAGAATAAGCATTGAAGTTGCACTGTTTATTTAATAAATTTTCACTTCTGATATAATTTGGCATTCTCTTTACAATATTGCTAGCTGCAGTAATTTCATTCAGAATCTCACAATGAAGGATGTCTTAAATCAAGCCACAGCCACTGGAATTAAATCTGCTTTTACTTGATAAAGTAAGTTTCTCTCCCTCACATAAAGAAACAAGAATTTAGGAAGGGGGAAAGGGGATACTTGTTACAATACATTGGGTTAGTGGCATTCTTTAACATCTGGACTGAAGTGATATTTATAGATACCTTTTTCATTTGTTTTTGTCTCATTCAATGGTTAATTATGGTTTGGGAAACCTTAATGTACGTCACCTGATTCCATTTTACCTTGGTTCAAAGATTCAAACTTGGATTCTAAATTCAATTTCTCAAAAATCAGGAAGCTTGGAGTCTTCACATTGCTTGAAGTCTCAAGGCACCATCACTGTCTCATAAGAAACAGGTTATGATGGTGCTACATGAATCATATCTGTGAATATCTGATTGTCCGCATCCTAGTGCATGATAGAGATATTGTTTATAGATTATGGATTTTATATGTATCTGAATAAATATATAAATGTTTATACATGCATAACCAATATCTAGCTACCTTGATAGCTATGGACACATATGCTTATAAATGTCATATCTTATAAAATGGATGACAAGGTGAAAAATCAGGAATACCAGTATTATTAAAAATGCTTGTTTGTTAATTCAATTTTGGAAACAGTTGTTTAACTCAATTACTGTCTACGTTGGTCTTTTGATCCAGAGTTAGTTGGAATTTCTCACAACCCATCATACAATATTATTATCAAGTCTTTCCATTAAATTTAATTAATCTTGTGTTTCTAGTGCTGTGGTTATTTTGCAAACCATTGGACTACCAGAACCATTGAGAAAAACCCATGTAGAAACATATGAGATAGATAGTTTTTAAAATGTTATACTTCTGACAGTGAATGCAAATTAATTTCATTAAAACATTTATTCTGTGTTAAACAGTGTACCTGGAGCCTCAGAGACGTGGTGCATGCAAAAAAAAAGTGGAAAGGTCTCGTTTTCTTCATGGTTTTCTTGTCACCCTCCACAACAAGCACACCCTTCTTAAAAACTCTGCTAGCAAGTTATATAAGAAAACCTTCTCACAACAATTCCCATAATAAGGAAATATTTTCTAACCAGATGGACCTTTCCAACTGCCTGGAACCACATTTTACAAGGACTATTAAAATTGAGTCTGTTGTAATTAGATAATTAATACAAGGAAAAGTACTTGATGAAAAGCATGGATTTAAAATTTTTAATGATGTATCATGAATTAGCTAGCACAATGAAATGAGTAGCTCGGTTTCCTACTCCCCATATTTCCTGCTGGAAAAATTAACAGTCCAAAGGTTTTCAGAGCCTGTTTGGAACAGCTAAATGTACAATTTCCTGGTTTTAATTAGAAGTATAATAAAACATTTTCATGGGGTGTCAAACATGGAAATGCATTACTTTTCTGAGCAGATATGGGCTAATATTTAAAAACAATACATCTATCAGATGCTGCATTTTTCACAGCTGCAGAAGTCTCAGTGTTATAGACTTCTCCTTTTCCTCATAACCTTTTCCAACTATATCCCTATGAATCACTCTATGAATCCCAGTGATTTGTGTTGGCTACACTGATGCAGACCTGGAGGATGGTGTGAATTGTGCTTCTGTCAGGTTTTCCACTAAGCAATTCTTTTGACAGCAGACTGGATTTGATGGAGTAATTGGCCAACTCTACAGCTGTGACTGAAATACCTGCCCAAAGTCAAGGGCAAATGGAAAGGTCTCTGAGACATCTTAATCCTCAGAGAATTATGAATTTTGCATTCTGCTGTATTAAGGTTTATATTCACTATGTTTTTGCTCTGTCTGAATGATTTATTCATTTACATATTGAAAGATTTTCTTTTTTTCATATATCAATATAAACTTTGGAAGCTCTAAAAATTATTTATCTACCTTTATACTTTGTAAGGTATAGACTTACACCAAAAACCAGTGTCATTTCTATTAGCCTGCAGTCTGATCCTGTAACTATTTCAGAATGGAACAGCTGAGGCAAGTACTTTATAATCCTAGAATAACATCTTTTTGGTTTTTGGGTTTGTATTGGTAGGGTGGAGTGTTTTTTTAACCGGCAAGATTTATAATCCAAAATCTTATCTATGTAGCAGAAAAAACCACTATGACCTGGTTCATGCTGAAAGCTCTTGATAGAGAGTGAAGTGAAAGGACTGGATATGTTTTCTGAGCTCTTACATGATATGCAGAGTAGACTGCAGGGGCATTTGAGAGTGTCAGGTATGCTCAGGAAGAACTGCATGCCCATTTTGTGTGCATTCTTCTTTAAGCCCAAAGTTTCCTGTTTGTATGGGTTATTCCTGAGTGCTACAGCTCAGCTTCCAGTCCAAGTTATTGACCTGTGGGAATTAAGGAGTACGCAGACACAGATGACATGCATACACATGGATGAAAAGATATATAACCTCAGTAAGGTCTTCTTTTCATTTCAGGAGAAAACTATATTTCTGATATTTTTCTACAAGGTATATTGGAACTTCCAGTGTTAATTAAAGTACACAACTTTATTATCATGATATTATAGCAATAATATTTAATTTCTCCATGAACATTATGACACAAATTGACCACGTGCCCAAACTCATCATCTCAAATTGCCCTTTCATTCCTGAACAGACAGTAACAACCCACTCCAATGTAATATGAAGCTGTCACTGATGTTAATATAAGAAGATCAGATAGAGTCTGTATTGCAAAGCACAGGGCAAGAAAAACGGGGAAATAAAGGCCTCTGGGAACTGCCATCTAGTTAGAGCTGCTCAAGAAGAAGTACACATATGAGCTAGGGCATCTGTCCTCTCTTCTCCTCCAAACAGTCTCTGACAGAGTAAAGTTTCCCTTAAAGTATATTTCCACAGGAGGAGTAATGGGAAATACCCAAGATCCAACAAAATACAAAAAACAATTGAACCAGTTATCGTTGTCTCCCCTTAACCAGAAACCCTGTGGTGGGCTCCTGCCAGCTGCATTTCAGTGAGCCCTTAGTAGACAAAGTTTTTTTGTCTTTAGGAATCAGCTTGTGGACTTAATGAACAAAAGTAGATCCTTTTCTAATTTTCACCTTTCTGAAGACCCTCTTCTTTGCACATCATGCTAATTTTGTAGGCGTGTAGGTAATCCAATCTTGCAGGGGAGAAAAATGCCTCTTTCCCCACAAAACATAGGGAGTGGAGTTTACCCAGCTGGACAGTTTGTGTATCATTGATCTTTATCATTCAGAGATTTCTTATGCTTTAGATTCATTAATTACATGTGGCATGAGATCACAATTTATTCTTCCCTGACATCCAGCTTGAAGAGTTTGGGGGAACCTGACAGATCCTTTCTGGGGCTTCCACCCCCAGTGAAGCTGACAGGGATTAATAACTCTTTGCCCATGAATAATTTTCATCTGCTGAGATGCACTCCATAGTCCTCCAAACTTTGCAGTGAACATGTTGCCTTTCCTCTGAGTCAGACACACATTCCTGTTGGGGCTTGCACTGCAGACACATTGTCTAGGCTAATGTGTTTACTCTTGCTGGAGCATCTGCAATTGCTGCAGTCATATCATTTTGACCTATCATCCTCATCCATCAGCCAAGTTAAGTTTTCAGATTGCACAGACTATGCAAAATCTTAGAAGGCTCCATTCCAAAACACTCCCAAAATCAATGCCAAAGAAAAACCATGAAGGTGAAAAGTTGATTTAAAGTCTCTGGTTAAAGTGCCAGAGTCAAGTAAATTTTCTATGCAAATTTCTTGGTCTTCACCCATAACAGGTATCTACCATAGCAGTTACTGCTTTCTCATTACCGCCATTGTGCATCTAAGACTCAAAATACCCTCAGTTCTCATTAGTTTCAGGAGAAAGCTGGGATTTAAGTGACTTTACGCAGAGAATCATTTGGTAGAATAAAACCTTGGGAGTGGTGTACTTTTTCTAAATCCACTGTTTTTAAAATAAGATTTAAAATTGGAAGAAAATAATTTTGGCAATATGAAGAATGCCTCAGATTATTTAAGTGTAGCAAAAATGTAGAGATGTTTTATTAGCAGTTTTGCTACTTAAAATTACTAGAAATACAGTAAAATCAAGTTTTCTAGGGAATTTGGACTCTGTTCAATCTCAGTGAAAAGAGTAAAAAAAAAATCAAACATATTGATTGAAGTGAGGGTTTGAATAATACATTTTTTGTTTTAAAGTTGTTGATTGACGGTAACCTATGCTATCACTACCAAATGTGTCCATATCTTTTCAAAATGAAAGCTGAGCTACATGTCTTAACAGGAATCTTGACAAATAACATACAGTTAGCTGTTGCTTAACATAGAGTAACCATGCCCTTGTCCATCATTAATCTGCCTCTGCCACGTTGCATAACTGCGCCTGGGAAAACACAGGCACACCCAGGCAAGAAATGAAAACCCAGTGAGCAAATAAGCTTCTGCTAATCATGGAACATGAATGAATTTAGAAAGCATGATAATTTGAACTCATCTAAGGAAAGCTCTGAAACTCTGTACCTTTTGTGGGGAGGTGGAGCTAGAGGAAAGACATTATGTGAAAAAAAAATTATTTAGAAACCTGCCTGTGTAGAATTCTTCATTTAGTGGGATAAATAACACTGGTGAACACAAAAATGCTGCAGAACACTGTGTGAAAATGTGACCGATCCAGAAGGAACGTGGCACATTTCACAGAAGGGGAACTGAGCAGGTGCCCTGAATTTCCCAAGGCAGAAGGACTGAACTGGTGTCAGACTCGTACAGATCAGCTGAGGAGTGGCTCTGACTCCTTCCTACCTATTGCCTCAGGCCTCTGCAGGCAGAAACTGCAGGGTTAGGAACAACCCAGGCATTTCCTACACACTGAAAGCTCAGAAGGAGATCCTGTTGGATCCTGTATTTTCATTGCTCAGGTCAACTTCTGCCTGCAAGGCCATGGGCAGTAGGCTCAGGGTTAGGGAGGTTTTCAAAAAAGGTATATATCTCACTGGGACAACAGAAAATACACCATTTTCATACTTCCCACCAAACATCTTGAAATCATGGGAAATATAGCTAATATAATACACAATGACCAGCTACAGTTCCTCATCTAACTTTGCTTCCAGCCTTAAATGAGCTTCCATAAAGCTTGGAAGTTACTTTAATTTTCCCTAGTTTGTATCCTTATAACTTAAGACAATTGCATTAACCTACCTAGGAAAAAAAGAAATCCCACTTAGAAGTGAATCTAAGCTAAAAACATGGGAGTAACTGCAAACATTAACAGAGTGGGAGTTGACATCTGAACTAGTGGCCTAGACTCCCCTGGCAGTAAAGAGAAATAGATATTTCTTGGTGCCATTCATTATTTCCTGATGTGGGTATATAACACAGGCATGAGAAACTGCATTTCCAGGGTCTTTTTCTCTCCACAAGCTACACCAGGAGGCAAGACTGCTTCCCAAAATGTAGGTGCTTCTCTAAACAACCAGCATTTGGTGATAATGAGACCCATCTCCAGTGAATGAGGCTTAACTTGCTGCCCTTGCTATCCATTTTCCTTTTTATGTAGTCCTTCTGCATTGCTTGGATATTATTCAGTTTGTTGGATGGCCTGTTAAGATATAAAATGCTTCAGAACCCCATGCTATGCCAGAAAAACAATGAAACAGAAGAGCCATTACACTGATTTTAGCCATCTTGCATCACTTCAGGGAGAGATTACACTTTCATGACTACTTGGTGCTCCAAGAGCAAGGCATGGCTATTACACTCAGTTTTGAGCTGTGCAGCCTTCCTGTTTGATTTACACAAGTATGAAAAAGTGAAAAATTATGGCCTTTAAAATGCATTAATAAGTGCATTACTACTGAAAGAAAATGGAAAAAAAAATCTTCATTTCTTGATATATCTAAGAGAGTAATACAAATCTCAAATATTTAATATTTTTCAAAGCTTTGTGGCTGTAAAAAGAAATGTTGATCTCAGCCATGTGGGTTGTTTGTTCCTTTGGGTTTCTCTCCTGCAAATTTATCCAGGAAGAAGCATTACCTTTTCCAATTAAGCTCTTCAAAACTAACTCAGTTTCAGTCAATCTTCACAACCAAGTAAAAACCATGACAGAAAGGTTTAAAAAGGAAAGCTGACATATACTGTCTGGCTCTGAAACTAAAAATTTTGTAGTATCTTTTAAAAGTTCTTCCAAATTACTTCATTTTTTTCCTTTTATATCTTGAGCTGAACATTTGACAGACATACTAACATTTTCTTTGTTCATATTTGAGTGCTGAATTATCGTTAATTACCATGAACATTCTGCCTGCATAAAAGAACTAACAAACCACTACTGTCAACTTTTGCATACATATGTTCTGCTTACACATGCTTACCAAAGACTGAGAAGAGGAAAAAATTACTGAAAGTAAATTAATATAAGTGGGCCCAGGAGCCTTTTAGAATGTAGAGTGGATTACAAGTTGAAAAAAAATATTCCTTTCCCCATGGACTTTTCAGAATCTTCAGCCTCTTTTATCACAAGTCTGAGGAAAAGAAAAAAAATTAACCTGTTCACTTAATGGCCAAAATAATGTATTGTACTTTCTCTGAACAGAAACTGTTTTTCAAGCTCTATATTGGGGAGGGGTGGAGTAGGGGGTAAAATCTTACAAATCTCCTTCTGCTAACAAGAGCAAAATATTTTAAATAAATTCTCTCTTGATCCACCAGAAAACACTTTTTAATTGTTTATAAAAATAGCCAATAGCCATATGATTTAAATACTAGTTACATATTATTCAAATAATAATTGCAGGCTATTATAGAAATAGCAGTTACATGTTGCAGATCTAATGATGCCATGAGAAGTTCAGTACTTTTTGTACAAGAGAAACAAAACCAAATGCACTTTTGGACTCATTCACAGTAAAGAATGTAAGATCCACTCTTTGGAGTGTTTTTAAGAAGGAAGGGGGAAAACTTTCAAAGCAACAAACAAACACAAGATAAATTGATTATGTTCTGCTTAATTTTGTTCCTCTTCTTACACTGAAGCTTTTCTCCCTTTTCCCATTATAGATGACTTGCTAAAAATGATAACTCTTGAATTGTATTCAAGCCACCTTATTTAGTACTCTTTTTCCAAGTCCCAATCCCATACCAAGATTTGCTATTTAGAAATTTTATTGTGATTGCAGTAGGTGCAGAAGAGGGCCCTAGGCAGAAAAAAATTGATAGATCCATTTAACTCAAAATGAAACCTCATAGTTTTACATATTTTAAATGATTAGAACAGAAACTTGCATTAAATATAGTCACTTCTGAGACTGGAAGACAAGAAAATACAAAATATCACCATTGCAATCTGGAAAACAAGGTATTCTCTAGTTAGGTTTTACCTGTCTGAGTCTGTTTTGATACTTTGCTTTATTTTGTGTTATTACTTAGATTTGAATTTCCCTGCATGCCTCACCTTTACTTTCCTTTTATTTACAGGTCCCTCCTGAGCATGTATATTGGCTCCATTTCCAGAATCCCTCAATTTCTTTGAACTGCTGTTATATGAAGCACTTTAATAGATTAGTTTATTTCTCAAAAAAATTTTGTCATGTGGCACGGATGAAAAATGTCATTGAGATGAAAGAAACCCCCAAAAAACCCACCCAAAAAGCAGCAAACCCATAGCCAATAATTCCTTTAGAGTAGTTACAATACTCTGCACAATAATTCAATAAAATCAAAACATTAGCAAAGACACAACTTTTGATCCCAGCTTTGAGCAGTTATTAAGCTCAAAAGGAATCATCAATCAGGGCTAGGAAAACAGGGTCTTTGAAACACTCTTCCTGAGGCATATAGTGCTGTGCACTAATTAAGTTTATACTGTGTTGTCAGGTTATCAGTTATTTATGACAATAAATAATCTTCTGAAGTATAGGTCATCATTACTTAATTATGTATGATCAAGTCTAGAATTAATCTCTACATTGTATAGAAAGACTTCATAGTGGATGCACAGATGTCTGAGCTTAAAGTGAATACAGATACTTGGGGAACAGGGAAGGTATGATGATTTTGGAAGATATCCACCTGGGACTGGGAACATATCTAATTCACAGCAAACAGTAGTTCTATGTTTTAATGAAGTTATTGGGTTTCTGATTTAGTCTATTTAATTTTTTTACCATCTTCCCTCTTGCAGCATAACTGGTTCTGCTGCGAATTTTCTTAATGTTGCTCTTATCCATAAATTCCAGCAAGACTTAGCTAGTAAGTTCTTCTTCTGGAGCTATTCCAGGCTAAAATGTGTCCCAAATTGCTGGCAATTCCACTGGGCTCCTAAGACATGTGCACATAAATACACATGCAGGCAATATACACACAGTCATCCAAAATGACCAACTATTAATTAAATGTATACAGCTTTGAATGACAGTTTTGTTTCTTTCATGCCAAGAGTTTGTTCCATTTAGACTATTTTGAATTTTCAGTTTTCCCAAACTCAAAAACTTAAGTTTATTTTTTATTTCCTGTGCCTCTCTGTACAAGCACAAAACACCTCACAGCCAGGTGAGTCAGCATCACAGCTCTGCAGTTCTGGGTGATGTACTAAGACCTGATATGGCATAACACTGCTGGTCTACTGAGTATTGCACCTCCAAATGTGATAGAAAAGATGAACCTTCTTTCTTTCTCAAACTGAAGCTAAAGACCAAAGAGGAAAGTGATGATAAACCAAAAATCTTCAGTCTAAGCACTGTAAAGGGTCAGCAAAGACAACGAATGCAGAAAAAGAGGAAGTATCCTGAACATCAAATGAACATTTATGTAATTTTTGGCTCTGCTAGCACAAACCAATCCCAAAGGTAGACACCAATTCCAGTGCAGCCTGTAATTCCAGTTATACAATCTTCTATTACCACTGCTTCTGTGTAGAGTGCATGGGGCTTACAGTAGCATCTTGCTGTGACTTTGTGTGCTGTGCTCCAACTGCTCTAGCATCATTATGATTATTAGTTCTAACGTTCACTAAACATTTTCACTGCCTCATCTGTTTTATGACTCTTGCAGTGAATGTATTTCATTATGACTAGTAAAACAGAGGTATTTAGAGAAGTATTTATGGATTAAATACTATTAAAATTTTAAGACGAGGATATTTCTAACAGAGCTTGTTTACTGTATGAGAAATATCAACCACAACAACAAAACCAAGAAGAGCAGAATGCACTCCAGCTGCCTCACATTTCTATTTATTATTAAAAATTTTATAATAACTCTGCTAAATCCCAGTCTAAGTATACATAAACAAGGCTGAAATGCATGTACCACATGGAGAACAATGGTGCTACAGCCACTTACACCTTTTCAGCATTTGTCTCACATTGTGCTAACACATCTCCTAGTGTTTTTCAGTCCCAGCTTGGAACAGCAGGTGTTGTTCCATGAATCATGAATTATACCCAATTACATTTGTTTTCTGTTGTGAAATATTTTTCACAGAGGAGTACGATAAGAGTAAACCAGATTGAAGCCTTAATAGACAATAATCTCATCTCAGGTAGAACATCTTGAATCAGAAGCAGCTTTACTGAAGCCAATAGCACTGATCTCTGTTGCCTTGTAATGGATAAATAAAGCAGAACATGGACATTTTATACTCATTTAGTACTGGTCCATGAAACAAGTTAATAACAAGGAAGGTCTGCCACAGGCTTTCTGTACTTCCTGTTCTGGGTTAACCCTGGTGGTTTGCTAAGCATCACACAGCTGATTGCCCACTTCACCAGCTCTCAGATGGATGAAGAATAAGGAAAAGAAAGAATAAAAGCAATAGATATTGGGTAAGATAAAAAGATTAAAAAAATAAAAATAAGGTTGATAAGGATATGTGGAAGAAGAGACAAAAAACTGAAAAAACCCCAACTGTTGGAAAGGCAATCACTCACCATCTCCCACAGGTTGAACAATGCTCAGCCATTTCCCAATCAAAATATTGCTAACCTCCCTAAACCCCCTCTTTTCTCTTTTATTGCTGAGCATGATGTTATACAGCAAGGAGTATCTCTTTGGATTGTTGAAGTTATCTCCCCTTCTATCCTGTTGTGCATCCCCTAGTCTACTCTCTGGAGTGGGGCACATTGAGAACCAGAGGGAGCCCTGATGCTGTGAAAACATTGCTGGAAAATTAGTGCATTGTCAGTTCTGTTTTGGTAAAAATCTAAAACAGATTGTCATATAAGCATCTATGAAAAAATTAACTCAGTCTTAGCCAGTCTCAGTACAACTGCCTCATTATAAATTGGCATAATTCTTCTGACTTTTTTTTTTTTTTAATTTAAGCTGGAGTTCTAATCACTGGTAACTGAAAAAAATTTAGTTTACACACTTCAATGATTACCTCTGTGTTATTTGAAACTAACTGTGCTGCTTAAACTATGTTATTTGAAAACAATTAACATTCATTCTCTCTTCCCAGTTTAAACCCCTGTTTCTAACCATACTGTGGAAGAATTACCACTTTCAAATCATGTTGGCATTTCTTCTAGAAATAAAACAGTCAAATATCTCTGGCAATATATTACATGTATACAACAAATGAAATATATTGGATGCTTTAATTTCTGTATACTTTAGCATTGTTAAAGAAAACACAGCAATTTTTCTGGCTTTAGATGAAATTACATGTTCATTAAGAGTAAAACTTGAGTTGGTTTTCATGATATTTTTTGGAACATGGAACACACTTTAGAGTTCTGTGCTGTGCTCTGGAGCACCAGTGACTGGTCTTTGGAGGGCAGACCTTAGGGCATGCACTACTCTGAGAAGAGCAGGACTACACTGCTAACATGGGCCCTTCTCATTTCCAGCTATGAACACCAAGAGCAGAGAGACCTGAGCTGAAAGTTGAGAACCAGAAAAATGGATCCAGAACCGTAGAGGCGCTATTATTTTTGGTGTAGCCAGAGTGCTTTGAAAATGTGTCAATTCTGTTTCCAGATCCAAACTGGGTTGTGTGGAAGGGGGATGTTCCCTGGGCTTCCACCATACCTCCCAGTACCTTCAGCTGACTCACAGAGGAGCAGCTGAATTGCCTTTGTATCTGCATCTGGGAGCAGCATCACAGGAGCAGTACCACATCTCTGTCTAGAAAAGGCTGGTGAGAGAAGACCTGCAACATTGTTGTAAATGAGAGATTTCAAATTGCTTAAATTTTAGAAAATATTTATTAATGCAATTATTGTTGTTTCTAATAGAAGAAAAGCAGTCTGCTAAAAAGGTGCTACATTACCGCACACTGAAACATATTGTCCTTTACTAGCATATTACCTTTTGGGCTGGGCCCAAAATACTCCTTCAGTAATAATTTTCTGTTCAAGTGGATTACTCTTACTGCTCCCTGGCTGGAATGGAAGTCTGATGACCATCAGTTGATTTTGCTAATATTGATCAACACTGTAGAAGGCCTATGAGTTCCCTTTTTGTTGTAGTTACGTAGATATATTATGGACAGACTTTCACCATGCATACTGCTTCTTTTTCTTTGACCAGTTTGTGCAGCTGTGATATCCTTTACAGAATAAATAAAACAATCAAAAGAATATGATGCACATTTTAATAACAAAGTGGAAGAGTATTTGCAATCAGCTTTCCCTTTACCCAATATCCAAAAAAAACCCACTGTTCCAAAATTATCAGTCTTTCCATTAGACATTCACAATCCCTCACTCTCCTTCCCCTGCCTCTCCCTTTCTGTTGCAGGCATCATAACTGTAGAAGTCATGTTTTAAAACACATTCTGTAATTGGTTCCATTAACCATCATCAGTGAGAGGTTTAATTGCTTCTATTGCAGTTGGTCAACATATTGGAATTGTGTTTCATTTAATCTATGTCAAACTCTTACAGAAAGTCCAGTTACCATACTTCACATTTCTGTTTATTTTCCAGTGCAGTAGGTGTTATAACATGCTGCATGCTGAGAATTCTCAGGTTATAAAGTACACAACCAAAATCATTGCTTAAAAGCTTTTGGTGACTGCTTATGCCTCCCAGTCCTAATGCATCAGTGAAATCTTTGGAAGAAAATTACAGTGCATGGAGATTTTAGAAAATCCACATTGTTTATTTTTTTATTCGCATATTAAATGTAGAAAATAATCTCACACATTATTATTTCTGTTGGAGCCAGAAATCTCTCACACTGTGCAGAAGAAGGGAAGGCAGTGTTACAGGGATTAATAATGAATCTAATATGAATCTCTTGGTAAAATTAAAGATGAAAGAAACAACATAAAAATAGCATGAAAGCTGAGACATCAAAACACAAATGCATGGGCATTCTGAATTCAGACTGCCATTTCACTTTTATTACAAATCTTTTGTTCCCAGGTGTGTAACAAAGAACAACATAGATTCAGAGCATCTTTGAGCCAAATTATTACATCCATTTATGAAACAAAAAGTAGTTCAAGAGCTTTAATAATGCCCAATCACATACCAGTAACTTACTTGTGCAGGAAGGTAGTAACATAATGCACTATTGAGGCTCCCTGACACTTCACATTACAAATCCCTGTTTTCATAGCTTATAATTTTGCAAAATATTAATGAACTGGGATCAAATTTTCTATGACAGATGCCTGCCTGAGGCTGTTTCTTTGGTGGGCAATATTCAATCAAACAACTCAACCATTTGGGAGAGTTGAATTAGGGGAAAATTAACATTAAAAAGTGTTATCTACCTGATTTTATAAAGACAAACCATGCTTTGAAGCCCAGACATCACAATTGCACTCAGGGTGATTTTTTACCATCTTTTAAAAATTAAAAAGAAATTTGACCAGTTCTAAGCATGAATAGGAAACTATAACCCCATTTCTGCATACTCTGGACAAAAGGTTGTTAGAATTTGTTTGACTGAACACCATTCTTAGTGCTGTGCATAGAACTACACATGTTCTGGGCCTCAGAGAGACTAAGGGCATTGCACATCACTCAACCACGCAGGAGTCATCCCAAATGAATGAATGAGCACACTTTATCCCTTGTGGTTCCTGCACATCACAACACTGAACAACATTTGCTGTGGTTTGCTCATGGTTTAGAGGGAAAGGCTGGACTAAGATGATGTTAGCCAGCACCAAAGAAGGCAAAGAATCAGAATCTCTTCTGTGGTCAATGAATATTCTACTAGCAAAAAGAAGCTCAAAGACATCACTGTAATTTCTGAAGTACTGAGTATCATAAAGCTTACTGACAATAGTTCCCTCCCACAGAACACAACAGCAGGGTCATTTGTTGGGGATAACATGACCACTGTGGGTAAGGAGAAGCTACATGATTACTATTGTAAGAAGTAGTGCAGCATTCAATCTGATTGATGAACCTAGGGTATCAATTTTCATAATAGTAATGGAGAAAAATTACTCAGCAAACAAATGAGTGAATGCTGATGGATAGGGATGATAACCTGGTAATGAATGACAAGCAAAACTGACATACTTTGGGTTTTTCTCAGCCTTACCAGAAAAGCCTGCTCCAAACTCTCTGCTCCCAAACAGAGGGATTATTTAGAAAAACTAGATTATTCAATCTGAAGAGCCTGAAAATAGCCCTAAGGCTGTGGAAGATTGAACATTGTAATTATAAAGAAAAAACCACAGCAGTAACAGATCATGCCTTTAAAAAAGGTAAGAAGGACAATCCTGGGAAACATCAGCTGGACACACCAAGTGCAATCCCAGGTTAGACGGAGAATGCATATTATCCTTTTATGAGCATGCAAAAGACAAGAGGCAACCAAGACCAGCACAGATTTACAAAAGCAAATCCTACCTGGCCAACATGGTTCCCTTCTATGACAAAATTATGGACTGGGAAGGTAAATGGTAAAGTGTAACTTTTACTCCCGTAAGGCATTTGGCAATGCCTTCCCCACATTCTTCTGGCTGAGGAACTGTGGTGGGATAAACAGTCTTTCAACTGGGCTGAAAAGTGGCTGCAGCACTGTATTCCAAGGCAATGTTCAATGACTTGAGGTGTAACAGGTTGTAACAGGTTGTTAACAGGTTGTTGAGGTGTTGGTAATGAAACAAATACTCTAGGGCAGGAAAGCAGTCCAATATTTCCTCCTGGATGATGAAGAGGAATGTTGCCTCAGAAAATTTGCTGAAAAACTGTTTGACACAGTGTGATACAGATTCAGCTCTAGGAACCTTGAGAAAAGTGAAGACTGGGTCAACAGAAAGTTTGTGAAGCTAAGGGAGAAGGCTTAAATTCTGCATGTGGGGTGGAATGACCTCATGAAGCAGAGCTGGCTGAGTGGCACCTGACAAAAAGGACCCGGGGGCTGCAGTAATTATTGAGCTGAATATGAGCAGAACTGCACCACCAACATGAATAAGGCAAAGTGCATATTGGGCTACACTAGTAGAAGTGAGGCCAGTACTTAATGTGTCACTCTACACAGCATTGACAAGGCTGCACCTGGAGTGGCATGTCCAGTTTTTGGCTCCACAGCTCAAAAGGAGTGTCAGGAAACTAGAAAGAGTACATCTGAAAGCAAACAAGCTCTTCAGGCTCCTAGAGTATATGGCCTACAATAAATGGAGAAATATGTAAGTGTTAGTCTGGAAAAGAGGAGGCTAAGGCACAGCCCAAAAGCAGCCTACCTCCTAAAGAAGTGCCATTGAAAACATGACCTGACCAAATATTTTGAATGATAGATAATTTAATAAGAAGCAGCTATAGCAAGTGGCAGCATGAGAAATTCAAACTGGACATTACGAAAACTTTTTCTCTGTACAGACAGCACAGTATTGAAGCAGTCTATAAAGTGGTGAAATCATCATCCTTTCTAAGACAAGGTTAGAAAAAGCCACATCTGACACCAATCCATGCATTAGCCTCACTTTGAACAGGAGGTGCATTACACGGATCACCACATGACCCTTCCACCTACCACTTCTGTGAGTCTAAAAAAAAAAAAATATATAAACCCTTCTGCAAAATTGTAGTCCCTCCAAATAGTGTAATTCAGGAAATCTGAATTGTCTAGGAATAAAAACACAGCTGAACAAACATTGCTAATAATTTCCATAGTCCACTCTTATTATGTTCAAAACTAATTTTTCACTCCATTTCCACAAATGGATTTTGTTTGGAGAAAGATTCAATGACTTCTAACTACTTGATATCAGCTATGGCAAGTAAATTTTTCTTCTGTAGTGGACTATCTATTACTTCAATCTTATTTCATCTCCCTCTGCACAGTTTAACATCTCTTCAGGGTCTTTCAGTTTTTATAGAAGGACATTTCTGTCAAGAAGAGACTTACTGATACAGAGTTCTGCTAAGATGAAAGAATTTCTGAATATAATCACCAGGGGAATAAGTTGTAGCATTTCACAAGATTCACAGTTTTCAAAATTTTAAGGTCAGAAACAGGAATGTGGGGAATTACCAGATAATGCAACAGTTTCACAGAAAAAGGTTTAGTTGGGTGACAATCTAAATGTGAATTAACAATGCCACTCTGATGCAAAAAGGCATCATAACAAAAGTTAGAAATAGTCAGACAGCCCATAAACAATTCTTCTGTTCTACTCTGCTCTGTTCAAGCCTCAGCTGGGTTTCTTTTTCCAATTTTGAACACCACAGTTTGTGAAAGATTTAAAATTGAAGAGAGCTCAGTGGAATAGGATAAACAACTGGGATTCTAGAAAACATAACTGGAGAGAAAGAAAAACATGAATGAATTATGATTCTTTAACCTAGGAAAGAAGAAAAAACTGAAAAGCAGAAATTTTTCAAATATATAAAATGTTGCAAGTAGGAGAGAAGGAATAAATTATTTTCCATGACCTAAGAGATAGAACAAGAAATGATGTGTTTAGACTGCAACAATATTCAAAATTAGAATTAGAATATTAGAAAGCAGTAATAAAATGGTAAGAATACTGAAGTGCTGAAATAGATTTTCTGGGAGATTATGGACTCTGGAATTCTAAAGACCTTTGAAAGACTGTTTGTGATTGACCAGCACTCATAGAGATATTGCTCTGGAATAGTGCAGGTTACATAATGAATACACTGAAGTGGAATATATGGAAATCAATTAATTTATTAGCCTGTTCCATAAAATACATTGAGCATTAGATTGCATTGCTCTCTCTCTTTATTTTTTTTTTTTTTATGAAGGGTTAAAAAATTTTGTTTCAAAAATACAGTGGTTTGTTTATCTCTCCTTTGGATGTGATTTGGTTTATTCCAGCTATCTTGTACTGATGGAATGTCATCCTGATACCATGAAAATTCCCACTGTTTCATTTACAAAGAGGACTTAGGAGTTTGAATTATGTGCCAGAAACATTTCCATACTATAAGTACTTTTTCAAGCCTTTGCTTATGAGCACAAGTTAATAATCCAGAAAGTGAATATGAAAACAAGACACAATTTCTGTTAATGAAAACTATTCAACAAAACAATTTTGCTCAATCATATATTTGATAAAATAGATATTTTCTCATAAGCTATTTGTGAACAGAAGGGGGGAAAAAGACAAGAAAGAAATAATGTGTCAAATAAATTATGCACTAAGAATCATGGGCCCAGTTAAAGCTGAGATGAACATATGTGATTTACACCATTTTCAGTTCAACTTATTACAGTTGGATCTTTTCAGACTCTTCCCACTTTATTAGTCTCATTTATCTCTAATCCTCAACTAGACATATAATAAGACTTCATCACATTTGGTGTGGGTAGGTTATCAAAGCCCAGTTTCCCTGTACAGGTATCTCTGGGGTTGCAAAGAATTCTCTGCTTTCAGTCTAGAAAAGTATTAATCTGTCCAATACTGAGTATGACTGCAGTTGTAAACCCAGCTTGCATGCTGCTGTCAGGATGTTTTATTTAAAACAGCTTCTTTTTTTTTTTTTTTTGGCAAATAATCTGTGTACAAAGAAATATATTACTCGGTCATACAAAATATTTTTCCAAGTCCAAGTTAAATTCAGCAAAACTTTTCAGTTCAAAAATGTTCAGCATTTTGCANTGCTGCCAGGATGTTTTATTTAAAAAAGTTCTTTTTTTTTTTTTTTTTGGCAAATAATCTGTGTACAAAGAAATATATTACTCGGTCATACAAAATATTTTTCCAAGTCCAAGTTAAATTCAGCAAAACTTTTCAGTTCAAAAATGTTCAGCATTTTGCAGACTCTAAATATTTTGTTTTGACAATAGCATTTAGTCATTGTAATTAATTAGGAAAAAAACCCTCATCTTTCAAAAGAAAATTTTACTTTCCACTTATGCTTCATATATAATTATCTCCTTTTTCCAATTAAAAATGTATATTTAAAAAAATCCCATTCTCCAGGTCAAAAACATTGACTTAATAGAAAATTATACTTTCATAGGTTAATTTTTTGGGGGGCAGGGGAGAGTTTTAATGTCTGGTAAAGTCTGGAAAACTTCAGAACTTATAAGCTGTCTTTATTTTTTTTTTTTTTAACTGAGCTAAAAGATTCACTGGCCATATCAGGGCTGTATAATTGTGAATTTCACCAGTTTCTGGACCATCTCAGCCTCAGGTGATTATCTCCCCATGAAATGGTCACAGAACAACAATCTCTACAAGCTTATCCCAGGGATCAAAGTCTTCAAAGGCCTTTTATCATTAGCAATCCTCTCATACTCTGCAAACACAGCACAGAGGCTGCATGGGCCATGCTTTCACACACAGAATTTCATTTCTATTGTAGATTATTACCCCACAAACTTGATGGCATCCAAAATAATATAATTCTTATAGCACTGTATATAAAACATCAATGATGGTCTAAGGATCAGGAAAGTGAAATGAAATGAGTATGCAGTTATATTACTGAAGTTTATTTGCATTTGACAGTACCCCCATATCCCATGTTTGCTATATTTCACTTAGACCTCCCCTGGAGAGATGCCTACCCAGGAGACAGCCCTTGTCCTGTATAATTGCTATCAGGCAACTCAGAATACCTTCTGTGAGCCAAAAGAAGCATGAATATTCCCATTTACAAAGAAGAAGGTAAGCAGAACAGAGATGAAGGGATAGAGCCAATAACAGATTTAAACATCTAAATAAGGATTTGGAGAAAATTGAGATGTTTAGCAGAAACTGTAATCTGAAAAGCAAAGCAACAGCTGCCACCTAAACTTGGAGGCATTTAAACCCAGGAGAGACTGTAGATTTGAGTTTACAAGAGGTTAGTGCTTCTCATTAGAGGCATGCCTGAAGTTTTCTGAATGTAAGCAGCACAGCACCTATCAACAGGGGCCTGCTGTGAACTCCTGCTAAATCCCCAGGGATCCTCCTCTGTGCTGCTCTGAGACACCAACCATCCACCTCAGGCCCAAGCACAACATGAAATCAGGAGGTTTTAAAACATGCCTACCACAAATTGTGATGCATTTGACCACCCAATCCACAATCAGCAGTAAAAAATCTGAAACCATGACACACCAGGAAAGTAGGATACAGTTATTTTTCCTGTTTTGTAGGAAAGATCGAAGCACCTATTTTTGGATGAACATTCTCATCTTAAGGCTATTTCCATTAAATAGTCTTTGAACTACAGTACCAGAAATAGGAATCCAGATTCCTCTGCCTTCATATGAATACTCTAATCTCTAAGTTAAAAGTTTTGTTCATGTTTGAATAATGAATAATTTTTTGAATAATTTTCTCCACAAGGGCAGTTACAACATGGTAACTGGAGAGTAGCCAGATAGCCTGTAGTGTGTCTTAACAAATATGTACACACTTAAACAGAATGACAGAGTTTTAAACCACTGTGGCTATGTAAGAAACTAAACCCAGAATTCTGACACCATCAATTACAAGATGAGTAATATACCCATGTTTTAAACAGAAAAGTGCTTCTAGTTCTTTAAATAGTAATTGATGGCACCAGCCGAAGCCTCAGTGATGTGACCAGGGTCACTAAAAGACTTTTACCACAGCTAAGAGTAAAACAAACTGCTACAAAAGTAGTCTTGTCTCAAGTCAGATATTTTTTCTTTTCTTTCAGTCAGACTTTTTCTCTACTAAAATCAAATTAATTTCTGCTTTTTTTAAAGGGCGAAGGAAGAAGTTTAGGTACCACTGTCACACCTTATGCAACTTGTGCAGATCATGTTCAAATCATGCTGCATCTTCTAAACTTAAGGATAAACATAAATTTTTAATGGCTTTTTTCTTCCGCTATTATTGAAGGAACAACACAACTAAGTAAAATGAGCTGTAGTCTACACTCATTTATGTATTATACATAAAGTAGTTGGTTACAGTTTAGTATGCTACAACTCTAAAAAATCCTTCTGTAAACAATAGTTTTGTATGGCCACAATCAGCAAAAAAAGAGTATGAGTATAACAGAGTTAACCTGTGAGCCAATTAGCTGAGACACTTTTAGGTGAAAGAATTATATACATGAATAGACATGACCCAATAGACCCAAGATCGTTTGGAGACTGGGAAAATGTTGCTTGGAAATTACTACTGGAAATAGTATTGAAATTACAAATTTGGGCTCAATTTTTGTTGAGCAGAAGCTTATTTTTAATGGCATCACCGTGCACTCTCAGTGATTTTATTCAGTACTTATATACCTTAGTAAATTCAATGAATTCTAATTGTATGCATTTCTCATTCCTAAGCATCTACAGCTGTATTCTTTCTTTGAATGCAGACAGAAATCTCACTGGAATCAAAAAAAACTGTGTGCATGTATCTCTGCCAGACTTTTCTTATTGTAGGCAGGATGATGCTGGTCTGGCCCTAAAATTGACATGCAACTTGAATGATTTAGGTCTCCGGGACTGGGCTCTGTATTTGAAAAAGAAAAATAGAAACTCCCTTCAAAAGGTTTTCATATATAGCAAGGTATGATTCCCTGAGTGAATCTAGTTCTGTAACTCAGTCAAAAGGGTTCAGCTAGCAGCATAAACCAGGAGAGTGAATCTCAAAATGTTTATGAATAGCAAGTGTCACACAGATTGAATTTCTGCTTTGCTATTCAGTCAAGGGGTATTTGTTAGTGCTTATAATATTTAGAAAGTCATTTTCAACTTCAGGTATTGAAAGACTCACAGATAAAATACATTTTATAAAGTATTAAATAGCCTAATAGAAAGAAGCATTGGATGCTCATTTTATTTCAACATTTAATTTTCATGGGAGTCCTTCAGGGCAGCAGAAATATCATACATATTATTAAAAATGAGTGAAATTATAATAGAATGCAGTTACAGAACAATGACTTAATAAAGGATCCCAAAGCACATATGAAAATGGAAAAAGTCAAGCAAATAACCCTGTTATAATAGAAGCAGACAGATACTAGGTTGTGTACAGCTTTACAATTAAAAAAAAAAAAAAAAGAGAGAAAAAAAAGATAGTCTAGTGGACAATCTCTCTAGTTTTAAAGGGGAAATGCAAGAAAATGTCATGTCATACTTTAGAAAACATTTTGCCTTTTCTCTTTTAGTAGTTTTGGAAAGAGCTAAGAATAAGATAATCATAATTAAGTAACCAGTGTGCACTTGAAAATATATTTATTATCTCTTTCTTATTAAGCCATTTAGGGACAAAGTTAACACATCATCGGTGGAGATTCATACACTTAAAATGTAATTTTTGTGAAAAACTACTACTTTATTCCTTACAGTCTGATATTTTTGAAAAGGTTTCCAGTCTTTAAAACTGATTTAGGAAACCCTGTCTGCAGTTGCAAAATGTTAATTGAAGAAAGACATCAAAATGTTGATCTGCCATGTGATAGCAGCCCACCTAACAAGATTGCATTAGAATACAATTACAAGCCCTTTTGAAGTTTATTTTTTTCTAGCAGCTTATTTTTTGAAGTTTCACTACTTTCCGGAGATATTTTTTCTCTGTAAAAATATTACAATGTAATTTTTATTTTAGATTTATTTGTAGCAAAAACTAGAGGAGACTGTGGAAATTTTCCTAGTAGACTGCCATTATTATTCTCCTTTTACAGAACAAATAATGTAACCACCTTTATTAAAGCCATGTCAAAATCCTATATTCAGAAGGGAACAATATTCATGACTGTTTCAGTTTCAGAGCACCAGCTCCAGAGTGCCAACACCTTTAAAAAAGATGTTTTGTTCTGGCAGATATTCAACATCTTGTTATAGCAGTGCTGTGGATTTAAGCTCACCCTGTAACTACATGATTACAGAATAAGCTATGAAAGAAGTTGAGGAAGTAGGTAGAGGGGGAGAAAGTTTGCAATCAATTGGAATCCTCTTACTCATTATTAAACATAATATGAAACTTTGTCTTTACTGAAAAAAAAAAAAAACCAAAACAAACCCAAAACACCCAACCAACCAGCCAATAAATCCCAAGCCCAAATGGGCTAAATAAAAAATGAAATAAAAATGATAGAATAAAAGTTCTCTTATACTGAATCTATCTGGAGCTACATATGATTGAACTAGCAAATTTAAGATCAAGCTTGCTTTACCAAGATCTTTCAAACACATAGCCGCTGCTTCTGTGGCTACTTGGTTAGGTTCCCCACAAGGCTAGACTACATTTTATATTATTTCATAACACAGACAAAAAATAAAATAAAATTGATGGAAATAGTATGAACTTTAAGACTACATTCCCAAACCAAAAAAAAAAAAAGCTTTGCCTAAGTGTAATATTCTACTATGAATAAGTGAATTTTCCTTATTTGACTGTGGTCATGTCTGCTTAAGGGGTTCTGATCTTGTTGCTGGATTTTTGTTTAGTTTCTTCTGTTTCTATATGAAAATGCTGACATTCTGAAACACTCAAAATAACTTTGAAGAAGACATAATCCAGAAAATAGAAGGATCAAGAAATAAAATTCACTGTTAATTGATCTAACTTCATGGTCATCAACATCCAGTTCTTCAAAAGTTCATAAAGGATATTGCTGTAATCAAGGGGAAGGTTTCTTTGCTTATAGTAATAATTTAAGCTATAACATCCTCCCCCCTGAAAAAAAAAAAAACAAACTGTGAATTCAGTTCAGTTTCCATTTAGTGTACAGACACAGACATCTAAATGAAAATCTAGTCCGTCAGCTATTTTTCTTTCATACTCCAAAGAATGAATATGATGCTACTGTCAGGGATCTGAGTGCAAAATCTACAAACTCTTCCATCACTTCCTCAGGGTTTGGTATTATCTGTTCAAGATCAGGTCTGACAAGATGAACCTTGGATAAGATGTCCAGGAGAAAAGCAAAGTTAGTAAGAAAGAGTTTTGAGGAGCTGGGATGGGGCTTCAGGCCCTGACTTGGGAGCTGCATCAGAGCTGTGGCCCATGCTTGGACCAGGCTGCCGAGTTGGGATGGCCTTGCATGACTGCCACGACCTCCCTGAGCTTGGCCTCAACTGGCCCCAGCCCAGCACTCCTGCTCTTCTCCTCTTGCCAGGGCACTGGGAGGCTGCCCCTGGGTGCAACTCCAGCTCCCCAAACCCTGCCCCTGCTCAGCACCCTGACCTGCTGCTCTCTGAGAACTTAAAAGTGACTACCCCATTTGGGATTCTGTCTACATAACAGCTTTCCAAAGACGAACACTTTTAAATTAAGGTATTTCTTCCCATTCCTCCTCAAAATCTTTCCTACTGCAATATCTTTTTGGTTGTACCACTTGATCAGAAATTAAGTCTGGAGTCCTTAAAGTTGTTATTTGATAAAAAGGAGCTGGGTAGAATCCAAGCAGTTGACTACACAAGCCCAGCCCAAGGATCAGTGAAGTATTGTTCATACAATTGGTATTATTTGTACAATTAATTGATAGCACGGCCCTTTGAAAAGCTTTAGGACAAGTCAGATACTGTTTTTCCATATATTTTAGGGATTAAAATGGATTAGGAATAATTCCTAAGAGGTAGTTTGGATGCAGTTATTTGGTTTTGGAGTTTAGAACATTCAAACAGACAATTAATTATGTGGTTATACTGTACCTCAGGGCCAAAAAACAAGTCCTGGACAGTTTTACTTACAAGTGACCCTGTGAATGCAAGAATCATGAAGTCACCAGAAGCCAGCAGAAGAGGAGAAAACAGGCAAAAGAAAAACTGTGACCACAATTATCTTCTTGAGTTTTCACATTTTATATTTCACCATCACTGCATAAAAATGGCAAAAACCATCAAAGGCTTCTGGGCCTCTGAGATTCAATGTTAACAGGATTGTAATGGACAGATTTCTACAATCTAAAGTTCATAACAGATAGGAAAGTTTCCACCCTTATCATCAATTTTTTTTTATCTCTGGTTGTTTTTTGAAACATGTGTTCCTAAATTTTTCTGCACAAATGTTCTCCACTCATTAAAATCAACAGTGGTTTCAGCTCCACTTTTAGCAACAGGGGTCCAAGGCTCCAAAGCTCAGCTGAAGGCAGGATGAAAAGAACATTTAAAAAATAAGGTTTAAAAAATAAGCTACTGATTATCTATTTTGCCACATATTTCAAGGGTTTTCACTGTATTAAATTAAATATAAATGCAACAGTTACAAAATGCCAAGTATGGAAAAAGGCACAAAAAAGAAAAAATAGCAATGGAAAAATAAAAAATAATTCTCTCAGAGTAGACCAGGACAGAGCCAGAGATGATGATGTTATCAGGTTTCTTACTAGGAATATTGTAAATTCCCATATCCTGGTGCAAGGAGAGATTATGATCCTGGTTAATGAGGCTGAAGCTGGTCAATGGAAGTGTGAACAGAGGGGTGCTGCACTGCCAGTGCCACCATCTAAGAGCAGCCAAGCCTGCACTCAGTACTTTGCTAAGGAAGCACTCAGAAGTTAAACACCTAAAGCAGATAATAAATTCATTAATCAAATTAGCTCAGACAAAAGAGGCATCTCCAGCAGTCTCCTTTAATCACAGTTATATAAAAGTTTGGGGGTTGTTGGTTGATGGGATTGATGGGAGTTTTTTGCATGTGTTTTCTTTTTTTTAAATCAACTTCTTGACACTATCATAAAACTGTGACTGAAGAGAAACTGAGGGAAAAGTTCTTCCTGAGGGATAGTGGAGGAGCACAGAGCACTGATGAGACAGCATAGAAGAGAAGAGAACAGAAGTGAAACAAATAAATGGGTGCTGGAAGTGTGTTGAATAGAGGTCATGAAGAGAGGTGAATTGTAAGGGATTGTAAGTGCTTCAACAAGAGACAGAATACTCTCATTGAGCAGACTTGCAAAACCACAGGGGATCACCCAAAAAATGGTTAAAATTTGGCAGGAGATACTCCTCCTATTTCAACAGACAGAGCCTTTCCTATATCCAGACTCCATCCTTCTGCACCTGCAGTTTGCTGAAGCAGTCTGTTCTCCACTGTTTTGCATGGAAAGGATGAAATAATGTTTTGTTTGTTTAGAACTAGCTAAAAATTACTCCACATAGCCTTGATGATTGGCAAACGTGGGAAGTGTGAACTGTGCGAGTGTAACCTAAAAAGATGCAGACTTTAAACGGGGAAAATGTAATGTGTTTAGAAAACAGAAACTGTCGATCAAGGTCTATGGAAAATAGATTTCAACTTGGACTAGCTTTAAAAATGAAGCACATTAACAGTTATTAAAAAAAAATCAAAATATTTGAACACTGTTTTACAGCCTTAGCTCTAAACCTATTAGAGTGTCCTCATAATTTAATTTAAAATCTTGCAGTTGGTGAAGGTCATGCTGTAAAAGAACATATAATTTCTGACAATCATTAGAAAAGTATTTACACAATTCTAGAGATAAATAACATCCATCTGTTATGTTTAGTCCTCTGAAACTTTAAAAAGCATGTATTAGGAAACAATCTTTATTTTTAATTTTTCTTTTTAATTAGCTTTCTGATTCTACAGACCATGAATGTTGCATCCTTAACTGCATCCTTAAGCAAATCAGCTTAATTCCTGGGAGTCTCAGGCCACAACCCCTGAGTTTATGATACATGGGAAGTCTGTAATCATCAATAGATTAGTATAACTGCCACAGTGAAAAAATAACTGATGTCAGTCTTTGAATTTCACTAAACACATCTTTTTTTTTCTCCTCCATTTATGATGTGATGCCTTTGCATAGGTTAAAAAAAATAATTATAACAAAAAGATGCCATTCTAGAAAGACAGCTACATCAATATTTGAATGGAAAAAAAAAAAAAAAGGATCATTCAAACATATTTATCTAAGAAGTTCAGCATTTGACCCGCATGAACATAGGTATACAGCTTGAACCTCGAAAAACTGAAATTCACTATTTTTAAGGATGTATGTCTCTCTATAATGAGAATAAAGTGATGGAATTATTGTTCTCAGTTAACTAAACCTGAAGACTGACTGGGAAAAGGACAGCAGCAAAGAGCGATATTATCCATAAACACTGAAAGCAAAAGTACTTATGGCTAGATGACAAAACTATTTTCACCGCAAAGAAATGAGGAGATTTACTTCCAGCTAAAAATGGTACTTTAATATGATTCACATCTGAACCAAAGAATGTCATTAGATTTTTGTCATGAAGTGTCTTAAATATTTAAATTCTCACTTCTCAGAAGTTCACACAGTTATGTAGCAAGACTAAGAACACAAAAGGACCAGGTTACAATCCCATCATTAAGACAGCCTCACGGGGGGAAGAATGGTCAAATGAACAAATAATTTCTGAGTTCTATTTCCATAATGTGCGAAATTAGGTGTAAAAGTGTGTATTGTTAGTAGCTACTACAGATGACAGATTTTTAGATTTCATACATTTTCAGAAGAAATGGACTGCTACTGCCAGACAGTCTCATTTTTCACTTAAGACAAGCCATAGCATGTCTTATAGTCACATCTGAGGACAACCCACAACTGCTACTTTGTCCCCATGTGGAAAGACAGAGTCATCTCACTTACTGCCAAACACCAAGCATTCCAACTTCTTATCTAGGCGATGGCAAGAGACAGCGACCTCCTTGAGACACTTCATGCCGTCCTAAAATAGGAGGTGTAACAGGCGAGAACAGCCCTCTGCCAATGCCTCTCGCTCCTCAGCAAAAGAAGCCCAGGATATCAGCTCAGACCGCACAAGTGCAACTTGAGGTTGCTGAAGTGAGGTGAGGGCCACCCACTTCCAGCCTCGAGGACAGGGCAACTCTTGCCCACGTGCGTCCTGGGCGGGTTAGTTTGATAGAAATTACCTTTTTTCTCCATTTTTTAAAATTTATTTTTATTTCTTTCTTTTTTACTTCTGTCCTGTGCAGGGATAGCTTGGCAGCGGCTTCACGCGGTGGGCACGATCTCCTCCCCGCTTTCCCCGGGACGGCCCGCCTGCCGCAGTCCCGGGATCGGCGGGGACAGCCCGGGGCTGCGGGCCCGGCAGGGGCAGCCCGGGGGTCGGGGCTCAGCAGGGCAGTCTGAGGGTCGGGGCTCGGCAGGGGCAGCCCAGGGGTCGAGACTCAGCAGGGCAGCCTGAGGGTCGGGACTCGGCAGGGCAGCCTGAGGGTTGGGACTCGGCAGGGCAGCCTGAGGGTCGGGGCTCAGCAGGGCAGTCTGAGGGTCGGGGCTCGGCAGAGGCAGCCC